>JAAIXI010000234.1:9279576-9594667 GCA_013403645.1 Heliconius nattereri | reverse complement strand
TATTTTAATATATTGGTATATGTCGGATTTAAAGGGCGTAATAGATATTAAAAATAAACGAGTAGAACCTCCGACCATGTCCTGGCCTTTGGTTCTACTCGAAATACTAAATTAAATAAATAGGTAAATCTAAAACAAATAAATAAACCAAACAATAACTGGAAACATAGTAAATTACAAGGAAAATAATAACAACATTATCTTATTCTTTAAATGATGGCTTGGAGCAGTGCCTGGGACTTGTGACCCCAGGAGTAGGCTTAAGGGATCCCTTTCCGATATATCAACACTCGCCTTTCACTGCTCCAGTCCAGTATAATTACAAATAGGTCTTAACAACATTAATAATTTAAATAGTCGAGGTTAACCAGCGGTGGAGCACGAGTAGTGCTCCGAGCCGTGGCAGAGCCTCGACTGAGCGTACACCGCCCGCGTGGCCTTTTATAAAGTAACAATGACGTTGACAACGGTGACGAGCCCAAAGTGGCGCCACCGGAAACTGACAAATACAAAACCATCAATTCAATATTTACAGCATTTTATTAACTCTAAATGTTATTTCTAATTTTACTCCTTAAAACATCTTTTGTAATTAATTAACGAATTATCAATTTATTCTCAATATTTAAGTAAATTATCACCCACGCCGACATATATGAAAAAAAAATAGAAATATCGATATATAATTATTATCAGTCAAAATATTTTAAAAGCAAGAAAAAAAAACAAAAACAACTGTTTATAAACATTATATTTATGTTATGCATTCGAAAAATGATTGAGCGTCAAGGGATTGAAATCACAAATCTGTGAATGTGGTCTTTTAAGGAGATGTAGGCTGAAATTCATGAATTTTTCATATTGTGTTGACAGTAATTTACATACCGACATGAACGATCGTGTGTAAAGAAGAGGGTTGTGAAATAAATGTATGTATTTATAACTAAGTAAATATTATATTTAATAATAATAAAAAAAATAGTCCAATAATTAAAATTAGAACTATATTTTTATGATGATTTTATCAAATAAATATTTACATACAATTTGGCTTTTCTCAATTTCTTGTCATAACCATTCTGTATTTTTCTTATATATGCCAGTATCAAGACAAAGTATTAAACCTGATAGATAGAGAGAAAGATTAATTAATAGGATCGATAAATATATTTTATCTTTTTGTGGCCATTATTAATGCTGTTTAATTAATAATCTTAATTATAATTAATATTTTACAATTCACTTTGGAACCATGTTAGAGGTAAAGGACTTAGAAATTTAACGTTTCAAATACTTGTCTGGAGATATCCACGGTTTCAACTTCCAAGTTTACGAAATCTAATTTTATACTTGTAGGCGCCAAACTTTAGAACTGTGAAATTGACTTTAGTGCTTCGGAAGTTTAAACTCCACAAAGAAAATGGCAAACAACTATCCGAAGAAAATTATAAAGAAAGATATTTTTATTAAAAAAAATATGATGACATTAAATAATGAATGATGTAACATATAATATTATATATGTAAGAAACTTTGTTAATAACCTAACATATCTCAGACGTATTTTGTGCTTCTTAGTACGCAGAGTACATCATTACAGTAGTACCTACTAATGTGTAGTTTAGAAGGAACGACACGGGCAGCGAAAACTTTGTACTTCTTTTTATGGAGGAGTATGAAATTTGCCACAGCTGTTTAATAATAATGTATAAAGCCGCCCAGGTCAGCCAGCATAATATTAGGTTTTTAGATCTTGGACGCAGTCGCGGCAACACATCTTAGAAGATCATAATCACCCAATTATATAGTTTTTTTGTACTTCGCGAATTAAAGTAGTCAGTGGGAGAAGGTAGTTTTTGAAAAAATCTGTTGCAAAGGACCGCACTGATATGGACCTGATATCAGTTTGCATGAAAAATGATAATATTGTACACGTGTACTCTTTAAGAGTTGTCTCATAATTTTTATATAAGTATTTCAGTCAAATCAGTTGAAGCCTTCAAGGCATTTATTGCATTATTAAACCTCTTCTTTCTGACAGGTTGAATTTTGTCGTCTTCGTAAAAATTTCTTCGCAACAAATTTCCTTAATAATATTTTATTTGATGAGAAGGTACTTTAGTGCTATAATTAATCCCGTTGCGTATAGAATTTGATTTATAAAATCTTATTCTATGTTTTTTATAAACTTGTTTTTTTAAAACATATTTAGAACAATTTATGATTTTTAGTATATCTATAGAGTAGGTATATATCATTACGTTTCATCTTTCCGAACTAAAGAAGTACCTACAACGTCTACGCAATGCCTCTAAAATTCGGTGGAAGATGGGGAACGAAGTGTCTTAGCACTATGTTCCCTCTGCCTACCCTGCTAATGGCGGGATACAGCAAGAAGCTGAAAAAAAATAAAAGGCTATATTTTGTCTGTATAGGAGAGACGTTAAGAAGGAAGATAACACTCTCTACCTACATGATCTTGATATGAAACTATGAGAAATATATCGTCATATAGCTTTTAATAAAGTTTTTCTTCTCGTATCCTGTATTTTGCGGAGTGCGCGTACTAAAATAAATATGTATCCATTTTAACCGTCACGATAGCGTCCATATAGATTGTTGTGTTTTTTTATCATAATATAAGATAAATAAAGTATTTGACCTAAGTAGCAAGAACCAGCTTACGCTTTCAAAAAGCGAATGACAATGCATTTTGAGTATATCCGTGTTGAATATATAGCACAATTAATTCATATTTTAATCATCGCATCCCTTTGAAATAGGCAGAGATACTTAAAGCATAGAGATCAGACACTTCATTCGGGACGAAAAAGAACCGACATTATAAGCCCTACGTTCAACGGTTGCATTATATATAATAGCTATTAAACTATCTAAGTACAACGAAACCCAAATTTTGACGCTTTCAAAAAAAAATTTTAGAAATTTTACGTTTTCGTTTTTCGAAAGAGCAGTATGCTGTTTGCCATATGAGCCTCTACAGCGTCCCGAGCTTCGGGAGGCCGAGCTAGACGAGCTCTGACCTTGGCTTGGCTACCGTGGAAGGTACGAACAAAAGAGAACACATTGGCGCAAGGGCGTCCTTTAAGACTCGGACCGCGACTTGCGAACCGTTTGTAGTGGGGAGCTTTGCTACGCTCGGTTCGACCAAAGCCTACTGGGGAGGGCTCTTGATGCCCTATTGGATGATTATTTGAGGGCTCCTCTCGCGCCGAGGCGCGATTGGGCCACAGTAAAACTGGGACCTTGTCTCCACCGACGGGGATGGTGTGTGTAGCGTGTGTGTTTGCGATTGTGTGTAGCCCTACCTACAAATTTAAGGTCGTTCGCTTTAGTGATGGGATCAGTGTCATCGGTTAAAATATGCCGGGGTCTGCGGCGATCCCACGGGCGACGTTTGGCGTATTTGCACGAGTTAACCACCAGAGGGTTCGGATGGGATTCGGCTTTAGTAAAATAACTACTAGAGAGCTTACGACAGTGCTCTTTTACTGAATCGACGTCCCTGTGGAGATCGGTATTACGCATGTACCGCGGGGCACCGGTAGTATTACGCAAGAAGCGGTTTTGAATTGTTTGTAATCGCCTAAGGTCTGTCTGTGCGAATACAACGCAGGCGTAGGAGAAAATCGGTCCGACGCAGAAATTTTCGGACTCAGATATATATATATATATATATATATATATATATATATATATATATATATATATAACGTCGTTAACGACTTAACGTTAACGACGTTAACTAGAAAATAACTCAATATCATTTTAGTTACATCGTTAGTCAGCTTCAGTTGCCAGCTAAATATTTTATGATCACTCATACCAACACTAAAAGACTATCTCATTTACGATATCGGAAGTACATTTTAATCGATTTGACAATATTAATATGTGTATGTGTGAAAATTATTATTATTATGTATACAGTAACTATACAGTAATATTTACATTCTACAAAATTTCTTTGCTGTGAGCTGAAGCATTAGCCCCCAAGAGTCAGAACGAAGAAATTTTTATCATTTTTTTTTAAATATTATTTTTACATACTTTTTTTTCAGCTTCACGCTGTATCCAGCATTTAACAGTCAGTCAGTTGTTTCTGTTTTTCTGCCGAATTTTTCGTGGCATGCAAGTTAAGTAGTGGAGCTCAACGCTGCGCTTTTACTATGGTACCAGAGCGAAGAAATGAAAATATTAGTAAATAATAATTTGTTATTTTTCGAATGAAACACATGTACAGTTGCCCCGATAACGTTTTTTTGCTAACCGCGTTCTCTTAGCAGGTGCTGAGACCGCTTAGCAAAAAAGTTAATTGTGTTGAGTAATGGAAATTTTCGTTCCAGTTAAATTCACAGAACATGAAAGTTTCCAGTACGTATTAAGGTATGGTCGGTACTGAGGTATGAGGATATACGTAGGTATGCCACGAGAACAGTGTGCAGTAACGGTGCAGAAATAGCTGTAGAATAAACTAATACTAGGAAAGTGTTTTGACGTAAGTAGGGAACCAATATCCGTGTTTGAATAGTTAAAAAAAATATTAAAAAAATGTACTCACGACATTTTCAACAGGTTTTCTATGTAATTCATTAAAACAGGAAGCAAAGTAATCTTTAAAATATTTAGTTCGGTTCCGTTTTCGTATATTATAATGATAATTTTTATTATACCTATAGCTCGATTCTTTGCTTTATAAAAAAATATTCATTAATACCAAATCGAAATCTTTGAGGAAAACGTGTATATAAATATTTTAATAAAATATTATTTGTTTGTGACTACACTATTTTGTAAGTTTTGGCTAATTTCTAAATTCGCCATGATTTATTCACATCATAGAACTATGCTTATACATATATCAAATTTCACCTCAACCTGTCTAGCAAATTTCTAAGAGACAGGTGTAAAAGACTAACGGATGGACGGGTGGCTCTATAAGACTTCCGTTTTTGTTTTGAAGTATGAAATAACGAAATAAACGGCACTGATGTTATTGAACTCATTTGGTAGAAAAGAATCAGTATGCATGAAAATTTTACCAAAACTATCGTATACATACTTTACTATCGTCTATTATATATTTTTATTCAAGTTTCTTAAAAAACCACTCTACTTTAAAATAATTTTATTAGTAAGATAATAGCCCCTGGTAGAGTGTAATTGGTATGCAAATTCATGCAAATTCAAATCCTAATTTTCAGGAGTTGTTTGAACAATTCGCTATCCCCCTTCCATTCGCTCAGCTTAACCAGAAGCATAATATATATTTTTTTTACTCTTTTAAAAACTCTATATTTTTTTACAGCTATATTTCGGTCATAGCCGGGCATATGGACCTGAGAACCTAGTGTTAATAAACTCTGTTCTCATTAAAACACTCCGTTCCCATTAACGTTCTTTATGCTGAATTCTGGAGGTATTACGTGTTGAGTGGCAGAACTCAACGCCGCGCTTTGTCTCGGGAAGTGAACACATAACCTTTCTTTTATACAGTCGCAGGCTTGTGGCCCCCGTGCCACGAGTGGCCTCACTTCATATTGAATTCTAATAATTGTATCATTTTGTTATTTAATACAAACGAATCTATAAAATCCAAAAACTTAAATAAAGTCGAATGTCTTGATTGTTATATCAATAGACCCTCTGTATTTGAACATGTACTTACCTAGTACTAACACGAGCAAGAACAAGTCGCCTCATTCATCAATTCCATCAACAATTACATATAGGATAGTAATTGAACATGCTAATTGGAAGTATCTATAAAAGGTAAGCTGAAGATTCTGTTGATAGTTATGGGTATTTTGTATTTTGTTTATATAATAGGTTATTTTATTGACATTTTAATTGACTATAATTATATATATATAATTAGCCGGTGATTTGTGAGTAGGACGTTTATGTACTCACTTTGTATGAAACGAACTACAAATATAAGTTTGTAATGTTTTTTCTTTCTATGAAATACTTGTAGATTTTACCATTTTCTGATTTTTTTCTTTCGTTTGTATTATAAATGCTCACGTGTGCCAAACTTCAGAACTTAAGCTCTACGGAAAAGTCGATGCATAAATGTTCATATCTTTTGATTGTGTTATTATCAAGATGCTTGGTCTTTTTCTGTGTTTTAGGGACCATATCTTGATATTAAATACTTAGATATTTTATATCAATTTTAGCATGAGACCCCTACGTGATCTAGAGATGGTCGTGATGGAAATGGTCTTGGGCGATGAATAGACGGACGACAAAGTGTTCCAATAAGAGTTCTGTTTTTACCTTTTGAAGTACAGAACCCTAAAAACTATACCCATTAATACATTGGTGACAGCTAAATTCGTGAAATTATGGATCTGGAAAAGAATTAAATGCTAGCACAGAATTGAATGCTAATACAGAAATACCTCTTATCGACTGGCAAAATGGCAGCTTAAATAATTATTAAATGTTAAATTATAAGAAACTAACAAGTCGGCCTTGCTTCCTTTGTTAGCTTTTATGATTATACAGAAAGCTAATTAGAAAAATATTTAATTGATTGTTGTAGATGAAAGTGTGACGAAGGTATATTGGAATAAATTAAACTAAAGTACCCAAAGCTAGTATACCGCTTCGCAAAGTTCAAACTAACTCAAATCCTAAATAATTCCCTTTGCTTATTAATGAAAATTGAATTTACATATATTTATAAAATACTCACACACACACACATATATATATATAGTATATGTAGTATATGCAGTAAGGATAGATTAATAGAAATATAGTATTTCCCCTAATATAAAAATAATAGACCTTGACAGAATGTTAAAAATATTTAAGTAGAAATAGTAGAATGATTTAAGTTTCACAATTACAACCAAAAAATATTATTGAACAGCAATAAAAGATATTGGCGATGTATAATTGTTTCTTTGGCTGTGCTATATAAGTACTCGTATATTGCAAAAGACATCCTGTGACCTCCCTCCTCTGTCGTGTATCCGTCCGTGAACTGAAGGTGCATTGTGAGTGATTCGATTCTTCTTCAGCCTACAGTATTGGAGTCAAAGAAATGATAAATCTTATGAAGCAGTGGCCGTGACGGATCTGTCAATATTGCGAGCCACGATCCCGGCAAAACCAATTACTTGTTACAACTCTCAGCATTTCTTTCTCCGCCGCTTCGAGCTTTAATATCTTGGAAGCCTATTAAATTGTAAACGTGGTATCTCTATGTGCGATTTAATTATTAAATATTAGAATTTCAAAATTATTTTATGATAACGAAAAAAAATATTTGAAGTTTTTTATAATAAAATCGATTTTAAGAATAATGCCTTAAAATACAAAATTTAGAATTGCTATACGTTTAAGTTATTTATTTCTCTCATAGAGAAATGTTATTAATTGCTCTTCGATAAAAATTTTTTTTCTTTAATTCTATGTTAAATAAAGCATTGATTATACAAGTTGCAACGAGCTTAACTTATCTAACTCGGTTTGCCGCGAAACAGCATAAATCCAATATTCATGGCGCGTATTGATTCTTTTTGCTGCAAAATACGAGTACATGGTCGGCATTACTACAGAGCTCGTCTTCAATCTGATTAACTAGCACAGGAATACTATAAGTGAATACAAAGTACCATTTGTAAAATGAGAAGAAATATTACTTATATTGCGCTGTTCTTTAAAAACTTACTAAAAATTAAATTAGGTAGGATTAAAAATATAAATGCACATACATACATTTCGTATAAGTATAATATACTAAATACTTATATTATTTCCTTATTCTTTTCAATTGTATGCATACCTGCCATATTTGTGAATAATGAATATACTTTGTTATTTCCACCATAAAGTTTGTTTTAAGCATAAAAATCTTTTAGTGTTCTCCATACTTGAAAAGGCAAACCGGAATCCTTACTAATTTGTTGTTCCCCTATCCCTCTGTCAAGACCATGTTGTATCTTAAGATCGCGTGGAGGTCAATCAATCTGAAGTTTATCTCTAATAATTACGTGTAATTGGAGCACAGTAAGACAAAGCCTTTAAGATAACGCAATCAAAAATGAGCACCGTTTCTGCTGCATTTTGTACTTATGAAATTTGTCATGATTGGAGAACTTACAATAGAAATAAAAGGAAAGATCAGAAAAGTGACAATTTATAAATAATTCAAGAAAAAATAAATGTTTATTTTTCTGTTCTTCATTGTACTTTCAATCCCCACTTGAGGAAATAAATAATTATTTTTTTCATTACTTCGCACTGGTAAAAAGGCAAAAGCCCGCCGGTAAGTTCCGCCACTTAACACGCAATGCCTCGAAAAATTCAGCGGAAAGTGGGAAACGGAGTGTCTTAACACTACGTTTTTCTCTTCCTGTATTATGGTTTCTCTGCTAATGCAGATTTTATTATTTATGAATGATATAACTTTTATAAAAACTAAAGTAAATAGAAAATCAAATTCAAATGTGTACACGTAAACCTAAGTCAACATGGCTAAAGATTGTCGGTTACTTGTAAAATAAACACTAATCAGGCCGCGCTAAATGTAATTACAGTTAAGGCCGCGGCTAACTAACTTTTAAAGCTAACAAAAGGTGTTGCCTTATCATTATTTATACGTACATACGAGTATACTCTCAGCACATTAAATATATTCGTTGGTTTTGTCTATTAAATTTCTGTTTCTAATAAAAAACAAAAACGAAATTTGTCAATGTGTGTTTTTTACATTTATTTTAACACTAAGTATTAAATAAGTACACTGATGTTTCGAGTACTTTTTGAGTCTTTTCGATATATACATGTAAAGTGAACTTATAGCTTAATTAAATTAAGTCGGATAGGTTATTTAGCATGCTTTTTAGCATGTTTTTTAATAAATTTTGCTATAGTAGCGTAATTTGACTGCGTATACATAGCCATTTTATATATTGCCATCAGAAGGTATCATTCTAATAAGATTATTGCCTTTAGAAGGTTACTTAAAGTAATTGCACACTTCACAGTCGTGTCTCGAGTATTTTCTACGTTCGAACGAGGTAATAGAACCATAGGTGGTCACACCAGAGTTCCAGGACATAAAATAGCGCCACATATTCGTGGGAGATGGGCGGAAACTCCTACGTACAGCAGAGATGGGACATAAAATAACATCACACACCTACTAATTATATATCAAGTCGTAGACTAACAGCGAGACGGCATCAGTCATGACATACTAAGTGAATGTCACTTTAACAGTTCGCATAAGCCCATCACGTCAGCCTTCGCGACGTAAAGCAAAATTCAATATTGTAATTTTGTTCAAGGCTCACTCTGTATCGCCGCTACACATATTTTTCCTTTATAAGAATCAGTCTTCCGTCAACTACTCACCTACCATATATACAAAACTTCTTGTCGAAATTGACTATTAAATTACATAAATGTACTATATATATAAATGTAATTCTATATTATCTTCCATAATATAGGTTTAGGCCGCAAGGAAACCACGGAGATGTAAAATCTTTTTTCTTAACTTGCAAATTCCTTTGTGAAGTCTTTTTAACGTGACATTAAGAAAAAAAAAACAACTGACACACTTCAACAACTTAAACAAAGGAAAATATTATTTATATAGACCAGCAAACAAAGTAAACTTTCACAGCGAAAGTAAAGTGGCCTCCTTAAGCAGAATAAAATGGATTGCTAAGGCTAAGTACTTGTAGCTCTTGATCATTCAATAGCTCTCATGCCCGAGGTAGAACCCGTCATACAAAACACCATCCGCGCTGCTTTATACTGAATATTTTTAAGAGATATTTTAAAAATCACTTGATTATTTTGAAAATTGAACTTTAAAAAAATATTGTAATCTTGTGATGTTAAAAAAGAGCTAAATATATTTTCTTTACGTTCCTTTTGTAAAGCTGGTAGTTATATTTATTATACGTTTACAAACTTCATAGAAATATTGATTAATTTATATGTAAATTAAAATAAGTGACAAATTTAAATGTATTTTTATACAGATATCATAAAATTCAATATTTCGTTATCCACGCTCCGCTGACCTCATGACAGTATGTGTTCAATGGCGGCCCCCAACGCTTCGAGCCAACCAGACCGAGACAAACATAGTAAGAGATATAACATCAGAACTTGCTACATCCGCTGCAATATTTACTATCGAATACCATGTTTATGGCAATTATGTATATTTATATCATTACTATTTATTACGAATTAAACATAGAAACGGCTTGGATGGCTTTAGATGACATTTAATAACCTTAAAATTTTTTTACAAACATTGGTCGTATAAACTGTTAGCTGAATTTAACAAATATATTAATAACAAAAAATAAGCAAAAAATTATTTTTAAAGAGCCAAAACCAGGCGATTCTAGTTTCTCATTAAACATTTACCTTATATGACAAGCTTCCGCGCGGCTTCTCCCGCTTTTTTGTTATTTAATTTTATTATAGCTTACATTATAAAAGTATGTTATTTATTGATAATAATAGTTTCTTTATTTCTTATTATATATTCTTTATTCTCTTCTAGTTCGGTTTTCTCAATTTATTTTTAACTCACAACTGTACCATTTTAATTTGCGGGTGACTTCTCCTCAAACGGTTGTGTATAACTTTAGGTGAAATTAAGTCACCTTGGTGTGTACACCAGAACAGAAAGAGAACAGAAAGAGGTGTACTCTTTCTGTTCTTTAAATTTTCCTTTTTTTTCCAATTAGATTTTTTCTTTCCTGTTCTTATATATGCGTTCGAGAATGCAGGTGTATTGATTTTCTACGCTTTGGTTTTTAAGAGCTTCCCATATGCTATTATATTCTACCGAGTGGAGTAAAACTTTTTAACAACTTTCGCACTCTACTTTACTTCCTGTTCTTGCATTGTAATGCTCAGTGCTTTCTCAATTAGTATAATAATAATCGTATACAAATTCGGTTCAGAATTTTACTTTACTTTATTTTTTGGACTTTTTTAATTTAATTTTTTTAATAAATTTTACTCGCAGAAATTGTTGTATTTAATATAATTGTTATATTTAGATATTTCATTATCAAGGCAAACGCAGCATTTCCCGCATAAGTCACCACCAACTAGAAACTACTAATAGTATTTGTATAGTATCATTTTTCTATTTCGTGAGCATCCACAATTTTCTTTACGGAAAATATTAATCGATTTTTATCTACATTCAATATAAATATTAAAGTATCGAAACATCTATCATCTATAATCTATTGCGCAATTGTAGTAAATCAAAGGAAGTCTAGAGCTATAATCAAAACCTCTCAAAAATGAAATTCGCAAAGATATCTTGCGCATCAGACGTATACTACTAGTAATAACACTTAGAAGAACCTTTGTTACCCATTACGGAATAGAGATTAGATTTCGAGGTTAATGTGTATTGTTCCAACCCCAGTGACGTGAGGCGGCCGAGATCGACGCTCCTCGTCTGTAGCAATACAGATCAAATGATATCGACATTAACTTAAAACGTTTTTTTTATTATTTCGATCTTTTTTGTTTTAATATAGATAATATATCCTACTCATTTTATACTGCGTAATATGCACTGAACTCCTGACAACTTTTGTGACATGGCACCTTATCAAATTTTACTTCCTACAAAATAAGTAAATTTTTAATTATTTTCATAAAAAAATCAAATAATTAAACTAATCTCCGTGATAAGTTGCTTCAAGAAAACTATTAAATTACGCGTTGAGTTGGGAGAACTTAAAATGCACATCAGCAAAAACAATAATTTCTTTTACAATAACTTTATTTACGTAAATGTAAAATGTGTAATTAAGAAGAAAAAATAAATATTTAGGTACATTTTACCAAAATACGTACCAAAAAGAAGATTTAATAGAATACAAAAAGAAAGTATAAAAATTAACTTTCATTTAATAGTCAATTCTGAGGATACAGAGAGGGACCTTAGGTCTTTTGTTACTTGTACTCAAAAAATTAAGGAACACAAAAAAATATCGAAAACCTTATTTAGTCTTGAAAGTCTGCTTACATATGGCTTCTTATATGGAAAACAGTACAAGTACCAACTTGTTCATTACAAGGTAGATTTTTAAAAATATTTATCTTCTTCATCAGATCATTTTAAGCTTTTTTAAACGGAGGTCAAAATAGACTTAAATGGTTATAAATATTCATATAAATTCAGAGAAGTGTAGTGTTAAATGCTAATAGGTATTAAGTATTAAATTGGGTCTTGATGTTCTCGAATATAAATTGCACTAGTTTTTTAATTTCCTGAATTGAAACAGATTTTATAAATATAATATTGAATGTCAAACTAAGATGTTACCTTCTTTGTGTCAATTTAACTGAACTGAACTTTTTATAAGCACTTAGTTAATTATAAATGGAACGATGACTCACAAATACAAGATGAACGAATAATGTATTTACTATAGACAAAGATACCCACGCCCATTCCTGATTCACCATCGGCTACAGTTTACATCAGTGATAACGTCAGAACACTTACGTTAGCAAAAATCCCTACCTAAAACCACATACGATTATGTCATAATATTTCTTATTTAAAATGAATCTCTTTGAATGACTGTTAAATCACGCATATTTTAGTATTGTATATTTTTAACAAATCGACGGTTCTAACACTTTACAGTAGTTCGTCGTCCAGATTAGACATAGGTAACAATCGTCCGGGTAGTTGACAATATCATTATGTGAAACTACCGTTATTTGTCTTCCGTAATTATTTAGTTTCTCAAGCTCATGCTGCTAGATGCTTTTGAGGTGTTGTGACTTTAAAGCTTTAGTGGTTAATATTTTCTTATTTATTTAATCATATATCGACTTAAAAATTTTACAAAACCCACCCACTACTAAAAAATCAATGTTATTCTAGTAATTAAATTATTGAATCCAAATTCTAAATACATATATGTACGACTAACTAAGTGCACATAAAGAGCATAATATCTTTTAAAAAATCTATCAAACCTCTCAGAGATTCCATTTCCTGGCTTGCTTGTGCAAATATACTCCCCTACCTCGTGTTGGCATCGATTTCCTCACCCAAGTTACGAAAACAAAAAAATGTGCACATCAAACACACGTTTGCTTTTCAAGATTTCCTACATGTTTGCTAAAGTACTATAAGTTAAGTTGTTTTATATTATAATAAAGTACTAAAATGTAAATTAACTACTAAAATATTGAACATAGCAATTATACACTGAATATTTTACTAAACTATTTATTGCGAATACATGATCGTTAGAGATCACTATCAATTATTACTCACGACAATGGCGAGCCACAATGCCAGAGTAAATTGAAAATTTATAAGCCTCCCACGATTTCTCACGGTTGAAATCTTATAATACGGTCTAATACTTGATTTAATTTAAAACCTAATACAGTTATTAACAAGTAGTTTTCAGATTTTTTGGTATAGTACTTTGGTGGAAATGGAAAGTAAGAAATATTTTAAAATAGATGTTTTATCGATATTCGTTAGCTTATGGTGTAACTTGGTGGCAATATATAGGCAAATTTTAATTTTGAACTTCAGTCTCTTTTTATTTCCTCTAACGTCTTTAAACTTAAATCCATACACGATGATTACTCTACTAGCCCATTCGTTCCAGTTATTAGATATTATTTATTCAAATTCAGCCATTCCTTCCAAATCTCACTCACCCACATCTTACATTTCCTTTCACTCTAATTACATATAACATAATATTTAACAATCACAATAATCTAATAATCTTAGAAATTTTAATTAGCTTTGTTTTTTTTTTATTAAAATACCAAAAATACAGTGATATCGTTTGCTACCTTACCGAAAATTACCACTATGCTATCGATATTTTCATAGATTAATAAACTTTTTGTATACGATTGTATGCTTAAAATTACTGAAAAGTCAAATATAATTTGGCGTATTATTACAATATGATATTTAAGAGTTCGAAGCTGCCTGTGTTTATCTTTTGCACTAACCTTTTGGCTGGGAAAATGACATTTACAATATAATCACAATTAAATTTTTAATCCTTAGCTTAATAATCTTAAACTTTAGCCATCTATACGTTACAAGGTCTACGACGGAACTCCAAGTACTTATACGAGTATGCCTTGTAACAGCGTTATTTTTGCAGGCTTTGCTTTCAAGCTCGATAGCGTGAGCTTTATAATTACTATTGTTATTTATTTTTTGTTCTTTTCGTTCGTATTCTTGGGATGCAAAGTTAAGCGCAGATATACTCGTATAATTTTTATTTGTTAAGTTTTTATAATATGCATAATATATTTCTTTAGTATCTATTACGTGAATTATCACCATACTTGTTAAATAATAAAATTATCGGAAATTCGATGAAATGGCTTTCATTTAATTTATCTCATAGGAGATAATACAATAGGCTGGAGGGTCACTTTAATTTGCACAGTTCGTTGAACAATAATAATCCAGTGTGTTTTTCTTCCTTTTTACCCACATACGAGTACGTGCTTGGTGGAACTGTTGCCGAAATACTTTAAGCGTTGATTGTTTTGTACATGTGAATTGTGCTGATTTTGACATTTCTTTGGGTCCATTTTGTTATAATAAATTGTATTTTAACAAATTCTCATTGAGAACAATTAAAGATTGAGGTCAGTCGTGGTGAATGGTCGCAAAGTGTGACATTACAGTATTTTGCATGTGGGTTCTATTCTTGCTCGAGGAAATTAAATATTTAATGAAATGAACGCCGCCATTTAGTAGACAGTGCCTCTAGAATTCGGCGGAAAAAGAAGTTCGTGCGTAAGCGTGACACTAGGCACCTCTTCCTACCTTGCTGTGTGCTGTGGTAACTGTAAGCCAAAAAATTAACAAAATTGCCTCTAATTAAATATTTAGAATAATAATAATAAAATATTAACGTAATTAAAATAAAAAAAAATGAAATACACCGTTTCAGTAAATTACTTTTAGGTATCAGGTAATAACCATGTCACAAAATGAATGACAGTTGCTTACAAAATTGGATAAGAGAAGCTGTATTTTACCGTTATTGAATTATAAACTTATTACATTTTAATGATAAAAGAATATTCATTTATTCTATAAATCAATTTAAAATGATGTATGATGCACCTTCTATCCAGACGGTACAATTCCACCAAAAGTATAAATGTGAACTGACAGCCAAGTCCAATATTGAATGATTTCATTGATAAAGAAATCAGAGACTTGGTGCCAAATGTGTTTATTTACTCGAGGTGAATATAAAACTCATATTGCAAACAACATATGAATATAATGAGTAAAAAGTAACAATAATTTTAAAATATGATGAGAAATTAGTCAAAAGTAATAATTTACAAAATTTACTGAATAATACGATAAAAAACAGTAATTTTATTAATACAAAATTAATTTATTGTTTCAAAAAATCTGAAACAAACACAAACACAGTCAAAATCTTGTGGAAATAACAATTATGTTACCTAAAAAAAATCTCGTTAGATACCGTTACAAATTCTAGAACTGATGGTATGTAGTGGTATCTATAGAAGGCAAAAAAGTAATTAATTAATTAATAAACAATTGTAATAATTCAAGCGAACCAAGTCGAGAACGGTTCGCTAGTATTTATTATAATCGTGTCAAATTTTCGCACCGAATAAATGTTCTTTTCCAACAAATTATATAAATTTTAAAACCATCTGTTGAAACGAGGTTAAGAGAAAAGCCTAACGAGATTATTACTGTTTATTTCGTCCTCGAGAAAACAGTAAACCTATAACGGCGCACTCCAGCTCAAAGATATCATTTGAAGCGTAAATAACTTCCCATAAAAGCTATAATTACAATTTGGACGTTAAAATATTACAGCGTTTATCTTTCGGCATTCGAATTATTCTGTCACAATTCACAAGGGTATGTATTAAGGCGTCTTACTATGTACGGAAATAAAATTAAAGACAATTTTTAAACGCTTTGCTTCTCTTTTGCGCTCTCGGGTTTTTTCCAAAGATATTTACATAATTTCATACATTTTGCATATTTCTGATGGCCTATTGGAAAAATACGGAATTTGGCAAAATGTATGTCTTATGTTATAAAAAATTTTTTTAAATAATAATAAAAAATATTTTTAATATAATAACTTTAAGCAAACCTTTATGTTTTTGACAGATTTGTTATTCTTTTTTTTTTCTCCTGCAGGAACATTTAACACCTAATCTCAAAACTTCAGTACTTATATACGTACGTACGTCCGTCCGTACAGTCCGCGATGAGTAAGTTGAGTGTACATTTGTGTAAAAGATTACCAAAAGCAGAGCTCTTCTAAACACGACTTGCATTCCCATAATTTTCACTCTCGTCTGTTGTGTCGGCTGTGTTAATATTTTTTTTTCTTACGAACGATTTGTTCTGTGATGAAATACCAGTTAATGTAAAAAAACTTGTAAAACCATATTTTTATACTTATGCATACTTGGACATTGCTAATTAAAAACATGCTGTTTTACCTTGTAGTTATTTTCCGGCGAAGCAAAAAGTGCCAATATTACGCCAAACTAATTTTTAAGCTTACGCGAACTTATCTTATTAAAATTTTCTCAGTACAAAGTACTCTTAAAATTTCTTCAATATAAACTAAACGATTTTATACGACAATTACTCTTTATACCTAAAATTAATAGGAGAATACGAACAGTAATTATAAAATACTGTGCTTTTACCTTTTCATAATAAAAATTTGGTTTAAAATGATCAAAGTGGTAAAGAACAGCCGCAGATGTGCTTCCGCTCATCGTTCACTAGCTCGTGTTAGTGGGCAGCTTAGTGAAGCGTCTGAGTGCACATCCGTGTCACAAACTTGCAACATGGACACTGGGCACTGGGCACCCAACTTTACTCTTACAACTACATAAGACTACGTTCTTAGCATTCATTTAAATAAGGATATAAAAAGAATTTTAAAACAACTTGACTTTCAAGGTTTTCTTTTGTTTCTAAATAGTATTTTCTTTCTTTGCAGCCAGCACCAATTTAGTCGGAAAATTCACACAAAGTGTACGAAGAATCGTTCAAGACGTTAAAGACGAGGGCACTTCCAGTAAGTTGGATCAAACAAAATTTATAAATATGAAATATTAAAATAACAGAGCTCCGTTTTATTAATGAAAAAAATTTTTTTTTGCCTCGCTCTGTATCCCACACACAGCAGGGTAGTCATAGGGAGAGACCTATCATTAAGGCACTTATCTCCATTTTCCGCTGAATTCTGAAAGTACTGCGTGTTGAGTGGTGGAAGACTATGCCACGCTGTACCTCGACACCAGAGCGAAGAAATTAAAATATTAAATGTTTAATTTCCTCGAGTGGGAATCGAACCCATAACCTATTGCATTTACAGTCACAGTTTGAGCCCCTGCGTCAGATCTGGTCTCGATTACGAGTACATATAAAACTAAATATTTATTAAATATTTTTATAGTAATAAACGATAAATGTAAATAATATCGATGAAAGAGTCTCTACATATATGTAAATAGGTATGTATGAAGAAACTGCTTTACCACCTAAATGATTAATCTATATTTATAAAATATGTATGTTTATTTACAAGGCGGGCAAACTAAGGAGGAGGTGATTGAAACGAACGAGCGCCTCCGAGTGATTCGTGTGCGTCTCGATGAAAACTACGATACAGCGAAGAAAGCTCTCGTCAACCTGATGACGAGATACAATGACTCCAAGGCCGAGAGAAACGTTTTTACGCGCTACGCTATGCTTAAAGCTATGATCAAGGTCAGTCAGTCAATTTTACTTTAAATTAACATAGAGTCATCTCTTTAAAAAAAATCATGTATCCCGCACACAGTAGGGTAGGGAGAAGGATTTAAGTGTTAAGACACTCCGTATTCCACTTTCCGGTGAATTTTTCGAGGCATTGCATGTTGAGTGGCGGAACTCAACGCCGGGATTTTGGCTTGGTGCCAGAGCGTAGAAATAAAAATATTAGTACTATAATTAAATTCGCAAAGGCATCAAATCCGGATAAGGGTTTACCATCGTTGTAAAACGAATATTTTATAAATTTAAAATCATAAAGCCAGTCTTAATTTTATATTAAAATAAAATAAAATATTTTGTATGAATAAAATATGGAATATATGGAATACTAACATAATTGGTTTTCATTTGTAACTCTGTATGTAACGTTAATTTGTTGATTGTTCCGTGTTCAATATGTTTTTATTTTTATGTTTCATCGACATTTATTTTTATTATATAGTACAAAGTTGTATAAAATTACGTAGGATTTAATAAAAACTGTTTTAAATACAAGGCACAAATGGTTATTAACCTATCACGAGAATTCAATAATGAAAACTTGCGTAAATGCGATTCATTAACTGAAATGTGATTCAACGAGAACGGGATATGCGAAAATCGTGAACAAACACACATACACTCATGTGGATCGTGCATTCTACCTTCGTCAACTATTTAGTATGTGCGATCAAAACCACGTATTTGATAAACGTAACTTCTATAAATAAGTATAAATATGTAGCTACAATTTGATTTAGTTTATTTGGGTATTAACGGTAAGAGATATAGGTGGGAGACCTCGGTTGACCTTCGAAAACACAGTATCAAAGATACTGGAGGAAGGTCACGTAAAAACCATGAGGATCCCATGGAGGGTGATGAAGAGGTTGATGACAGTGGAGGGGGCGAAAGAGGTATGTAGAGACCGACCCGCTCTTTCTAACTACATGTTGTGTTGTTGTTTTTGGGTATTAACTAAATCTCGTCTCGTATTTACTGTTTATTTTAGTAAAGCAAAACTAGAATTTAAGTAGGATATTCTATAATTACATGTGAACAAGAATATAATTACAATTCAATTATATTTTATAAATTAAATGTATTTATATTTTTTATAATTATAAATTTAATTTTATACTTTCTCCTGAACTTGTCTTATCTACGTTATAGGTAACTTTAATTTGCATTTGTCTATATATCAAATTACGAATACTTAAATCCAAAGGGAATATAAAGATATTCATCGAGAGCTTTTAATTCTACTTGTTAATATCTTAGACCTTTAATTAGAGAGAACGTGACTTCTGATTTGACGCGAAAGTTTGGTTCAATTTACTTTGATGAACTAACTTAAATACATCGTCCTTATTCGAGTAAGATTTGTAAAACATATACTTTCGTATTTTTTAATATTAAAAAGAAAATCATAAATTCTTATTCGATGTCATAATAGTTAGAAGATAATTGTTATTGGATTTAACTTATTTTGTCGTACTTTAAAATAATATACTCGTTTAAAAAAATAATAAAATAATATATTCGTTAAAATTATGTAAAATAAAATCAGCTTCACGCTGCCTCCCGCACACAGCAGGGTAGGCAGAGGGAACCTAGTGTTAAGACACTCTGTTCACTACTTCCGTAAAATAATATATAAAAAAACAATATAATAATATATTCCGCTTAACATTTTTAGATGCCATTGTAAACGAATACGATTGTATAAAAACTGAATTTGTGTATTAGGACTCTCTAACAACTACCGAGGCAACCTTTTGAAATGCTTACATTCAGTAAAGGGAACAGTGTCGAAGTCATAAAATATTAATGAAGCTCTGAATGTTTCTTTCCCATGCGCATCCTAAATGGGTAATAGCGCATTATTTACGAAGTAAAAGCTGTTTCGCTGAAAACGTTCCCAAAATTAAAGCTTTTATTATGTGTTTGTATATGCTTAATGCCATATTAACATATAACAGGCAATGTGAGTATTACTAAGCGAAGTGAGAAGCAGTAGAGTCTCATCACTCACTTCTTAGCAATTGGCTTGATTGTTAGGTCAGACACTATTTGCACATCGTTTGATTATTACATCATTGTTATTTAACGTAAGTTTATATTGAAAAATCTGTAGAGTACATTAATTACGTGCATAACGTAGTATTTTATTGTGTAATATATTCTAATTTCTAACTAAAACATACTCTTATATACTCGTATTGTTTTATGTCTATATATAAGCTTATTTGGTTCAAAAAAGTTGCCAGTGTGCTGTTTCGCTAAATTGCTACGCATATAAATCAAATGTATGTAACGTGTATTTGTTCCAAATTTTACTAAAACTAAATAACCAACCATTTCTTTTTATATAAGTAATAAATAACAATTATGTTATACAATATTTGAAGTGATATATTTTAATTATTTATTATTATAAATAAAAAAAAACTGGACAAGTGTGAATCGGGCTCGCCTACCAAGGGTTCCATACAAAAATTGGAGGTCCCGAGCTTTTTCGGAAATTCAAGCTTAGCTTAGCCAGAGCCGTTTCATCTGATACCTCGTTCCACAAATGTATAGTTTTTAGATTTGTTCCTGAACTAGTACTACCTGTAAATGCCATATAAATGGCCATATCTTTTTTTTAAGTAAATGCGGAAATATGATTTTTTCAAGAAATCACGAGATGATTACAATAGATCTTAGTATGTGTGTTTAAATTTCAATCCAATAATTAAACCTAAAAAGACTTTTTGTATATTACTGATCGACTTTTTATATATTACATGTACTGTATATGAAATCATGTATTGAGTATTTTCAATTCCCTTTTCACAAGTAATAATTGTAGGAAAACAATGGAAGTAAGCAAACTCCCCAAGGACGATGTTAAACCAATTTCACGTGTATGTCATACAGGTCACGTTTTGCTGAGTCTTGTGTTGGACAGTCTCGCAAAATTCCCGCTTACTACTATATTTGTGCGTCCCGAATATATAAAAGAAAGCAATATATACATAAAATTGTATTGAATAGCTATTATTAAATTTAAAACTATAAATATATTTCATGTATAATGTGGCAAGTATTTTGTAAATAATAATATAAAAGTACGCCCCGTTGTAGGGCAAAAATGCACATGCGTGTGACTGAACGCGTCGGTTATTGGTTCGATCCTCACTCGAGGGAATGTATTGATATTTTCATTTTCTCTAGTACCAAGCCAAAAGCCCACCACTCACTCAATAGTTCGAAAATTTCGGTTCAAAAGTGGGGAACGGAGGGTCTTAACACTAGGTTCCCTCTGCCTATCCTGCTACATGCTAGATACAATGTGAAGCTAAAAAAAAGGAAATTACACATCTGAGAAATAGAATGAGGACTTAGAAAGTACCTACCTAGATTACATTATATGTAGTATAAAGACCGTCGATATAAAGCTTTCGCAACTTATTCATCTATTCATATATAAAACAGAATATTACAATACATATTATACGTATAAAGGATTTTATAATTCGATTTTAGTTTAGAAGGCACATCAAATTGATGATAGATTGTCGTTATTATATTACTGTCGATGAAGTTTCTTTAGATTATTATTATTGTGAATAATTTACACAAGAATTGCTAAAAGTCTAAGATATAGAATTATATTATATTCAGTGTTTTAAAAAAGTTTGTTAAATGAATGTTTAAAAATAAAGTTTTTTCAGAACTGTCAAACAGCTGACATCAATTTTATTTGGGTTTTTTAATTTAAACCAATCTACTCTAGCCAATTCAATTGAATTATTATTAGGGACAGAGAAATATTTCAATTCATTCTTCGCTAACATCGTTCGATGTCAAACTTGTTGAGCCGCAAATCCTCGCTGGAGGCCGCAGCCTTACTTAAAATAGTAGGCGAATTTAATAAAATTCAAAAAACCTTTTACTAAAATAAATATAAAAGAGAAAACTTATTAAATATTAGTTTTACAGAATCTTAAATAGATTATTCTGTTCTACGTAATATTCATTTCCTCGAGGGGGAGTGGAACCCCCAACCTGTTGCGTTTACATTACATGATAACTATAATAATAAAAACTGACAAGCGTGAGTCGGGCTCGCTTACCGATGGTTCCGTGCGAAAATTGGAGGTCTCTAGCTTTTTCTGAAATTCAGTTTAACCAGAGCCCTTTCATTCTATACCTTACTTAAACTGGTGGCTTTAATAACAAATTTTATCTTAAGATTAACCACAAATGCATAGTTTTGAGAATTGTTTCTGAACTAGTGTTCCTGTAGATGCTAGATGCCAAATTTCATAACTTTAGGTCAATCGAAAATACCCTATGAGTATTAAATTCTCTTTATAGTGTCGAAATACGCGATAAAGAGCTCTCTTCAGACAGCTAACATAATATTTAAGTATTTTTGATGCCTGAAGTGAGCTTTTCATCCTAGTAATAAATAACTGAGCAGCAGCTTATTATATAAATTGAAAACATATTTTTATCATAATAAACTGAAGTATTCTTATATAATAAACATGTAGTGCTTTCAAAAAGCTTTACTTATTTTTAACCCCTGTATAAACATATAAATTATATGAAAAATACATAAAATATTTCAATAGAGGTATGGAAAATAAAAAAAAACTCATTCATTTTTATTATTTTTAAAGAAGATTTTTTTATAAATGAGTTATTTTAAAAACTTAATGCCTTCTAAAAACACTGTACCTTCTAAAATCTAAGAACAATCAATCTTCAACCTTCGGTAAATTAATAATTTGTGGTACAATTACGGCGCACCGGATTTAATCAAATTTGTGCTCGTTAAAGTGCGCCATCGTACGATGATATTTACAATAGTGAACAACATTTCGTTAGTTGAATATTGTTGTTAGTAAATCTATTCCAACTACTATTCCAACAAATGTTTAGTCTGTGTTAAAGTTTAGTATAACAATTGAATTTAATGGTAAAGCCACGTCGCTTTAAAATTAAAATTTACATATCGATATTTACACAAGTTCAAATTAATCAGTCAATCTTAACAAAATTAGTATATAGAATTAGTGCCAGGATAGCGGCCACTTACAAGTACGTTTGTGTTGTTTAGGACCCTCGCTATTCTACCATTTATCATCCATTGTCTTTAAAACGTGCAAAGAAGAGCCTAATGTAAAACAGGAACACTACGCTTTTCATGCCAGAGCGGAGAAATAAAACAATACTCAATGTAAT
This sequence comes from Heliconius nattereri, assembly GCA_013403645.1. Lineage (NCBI taxonomy): Eukaryota > Metazoa > Arthropoda > Insecta > Lepidoptera > Nymphalidae > Heliconius > Heliconius nattereri. The sequence continues at coordinate 9,571,563 of JAAIXI010000234.1, read as the reverse complement.
GTTACTATATAAATAAGTAGAGATTGAACTCATAACTATAGCAATGACAGTCCAATGCTATCGCACTGCGCGACCATACCCTCATTTTTTTATAATTCTTATTTGTTAACTAAACTTTAAATATAAACAATTATTAAGTAATATTAAAATCCAAAATGAGCACATGCCATAATTTTGTTAGTTATTGAAATTGAATATAATAATAAATAAAACTTATTTCTCATCACATTGTATACAAACAGAAAGATAAGGAGGCAATCATGTGAGACTGACGCTTGTAAGTACTAAGCTCTGGGCTTGTGTTACCAGTACCAGTACCAGGGCCAGGTTCCCACTCCCGGAAAGGCCAGAATATTATATTAACATGATTGAGAAAACAAATAACAGTACAATAAGTATTACATTAAAAAGTTGAGAGTATTGAAAGTTGTGTGGGTGTGTGCGTGTGTGTGTGTGTGTGTGTGTGTATGTGTGTGTGTGTGTGTGTGTTTGTGTGTGTGGGTGTGTATGTGTATGTGTGAAGCTATTTTATTAGTTTTATAGTATTGATATAGGAAAAATGGTTGGGAGTAAATGAATGTATAAGCGATTTTACGGATGTACAAGGGATTTCAGAATGATCTATTATATTTTTAATACATTATGCAATTATACATATTAGTTAATTAATATTTTTTCAGTAGAATCGTACGTCATGTCTAGTAGCCAGTTGGTATGAGCTTTTTTAGTTTTCAATTTAGTCATGCCGTAAAATAGTAATTTTGTATTTAACTTATTATATAGAAAGTTGCCAAGAAAAACATAAAACTTACGAGTTCAAAAATTGGTTCTAGGGCATACAGTACCTTTTCTACGTTTACTGCTAATTAATTTTGGGTTATAAGCTAATTCTGTATGTTTTTTTTAAGAATTGTTAGTAGTACAAAGATTTGCCTAACAGTAAGTACATTCCATTGTTTATAAAGTTCACTTGTTGAATATAATATTGAAAGAAATGCACTTACTTTTAGGATAGCTCTTTGGGCTCTTTCCAGTTTTAGCATTTGGGACTTGTTACAGCCTCCCCAAGACGTGATGCAATAGCCAATAACGGATTCGCAGATCGCAAAATACACTGTTTCAATAATATCACGGTCAGCAATGTGTCATAGATTTTTGAATATGAAAATTAATTTGCGTAATCTTATTGTTAAGTTGTTAATATGAGTTTCAAAGCTTAAGTGGTGATCAATATCCACACGTAAATATTTAACTACGTTAGCACGCTGAAACGGCCTACAGGAACAGCGAGACTGAAGAGATAAGTTGCAAGAGTGAGCGGTTAAATGAAGGTTAGACGAAATCGACACTTTGTTAATGGAGAAGGTTAAATATTTTGTTTTCTCAACATTCAATGTAAGAAGATGATCATTTAGCCACATCTTGACTATGTTGATACCCTCCTGAGCTTGACAGTATACGTCAGTCCAAGAGCCAGCCTTGAAGACCGTATTATCAGCAACCGTTATGATTTTACCATTAGCCAGAGAAAGTTGGCATAAATCGTTTAAATAAGTTATGAAGAGCGTAGGGCCGAGCACACTACCTTGAGCACACTACCTTGAGGAATTCCATATAATACTGGTAGGGATTGACTAGTATAATCACCAATTTTAACTATCTGGGAGCGACTATTTAAAGATGATTTAAAGAGCTCTAGCGGTAGACCCCTAATTCCTAAGCATTCTAATTTAGTTATCAAGGTTGGAATCGAAACAGTGTCGAATGCTTTAGCTAAATCTAAAAAAACTGCAACACACTTCTCTTTATTATCTAAGCCTTTTACTATATGGTCTGTAAGAGAGTGCACCGCATCTGATGTTGATCTTTTCATACGAAATCCAAATTGATTTGTTGAACAGAGATTAAATATTTCTAAGTAATGGAGTAATCTATTATTTATTAAGTTTTCGAGACACTTCGGTGTGTGACGGTAAAATCGAAATTGGCCTGTAATTATCGACACGGTTCTTATCTCCGCTCTTATAAATAGGTATGATCAAGGCAGTCTTAAATGATGCAGGAAAGATTACTGAAGTAAAAGCAAGGTTGCAAATATATATCAAAGGAGGGATAAGTATATGTTTACCTTTTTATAATCTTGTTGGGTATTTTATCAATACCCATAGCACAGTCAGCTTTTAAGCTATCTATAATTTTATTCAGTTCAATCTCGTCAGTAGGAAGTTACATAAAAGAACTCGAGAATTTTTTGGAGGAAGAGGAGTGAATGAATGAATGAATGAATGAATTAGGCAAGACTCTTTCTGCTAAACTTTTTACAACGTTAGTAAAGTAGGAATTTACTCTAATAACGCTTTTTTGGGGTTCTAAGGCGGAGAGGAGGCTTGTGGCTGGTACTTGTTCCTCAGTTGGGACATACACCTAAGTATCCCTGGAGTAATCCACGGCTTAGTCCTTATTTTTCTATTAGTTATATTTTTAAAGTTAGTGTTACTTAGTATTATATTACTTAGCAATGAGATCAAGTGTTTAGTAGCTCTGTTCACGTCATTATATGTGTAAATTTCAGAAAAGTCAATAGTTTTTATACATGAATCCAATTTTTCAAAGTTAATACGTTGACAAGTGTGTTTAAAAGCATGTGTAACACATGATATATTGTTAATAAATGTTATTTACATGTCAAAATATTAATTAAGTTATGTAAAACGATACAGAAATCCTCAATATAAGTAACAAAATTATATTTAGGTACTCTACATTTATCAAATATATTTTAGGAATTTCTCGTTTAATTACTATGTGCTTAGAAATCATTTGATGGAATTATTTTCAATTAAAACTTCGATTAGTTCTGAAACTCTTCCTTCCATTTGGTTTTACCACTATACGAGCGATGATCGAAGGTTATAATTGTACCTACGTTATTAAATTAATAAATTTTACTTATTTAACAATAGGAAAAGTAAATATTATTCTAATGTCAATTAATTTACTCTATGCTAAAATATTAATAAAAATAATAGTAATAGCGGTTTTGCATATTAAAAAAAGAAGCAGTTACCAACTGTTATTAAATATTATACTTAAGTATATTAACTGTACAGTTCGCCATACAAATTCACGCAAAATTTGCGAAAAGTGTAATTTTGTCCAAAAATAAATTAATTTTGGCCAATTTAAGATGTACCTATATACTGTAGAAAATACAACATACATACATACATTTCACATATGTACATTTTTTTTATAAATAACACAATCTTAAGAGCTGTATTTAAGATATGATAACCTAAAAAGGTCAATTGCTCAATTGTAAATATTTATAATTAATGTCAACATTAATTATAAATATTTACAATTTATATATATATATATATAATTAAATATGCAGATACCGTCTCTATATATATAAACATAATAATACAATACAATCATAAAAATTTACTCTCATATTATTTCGACATTCTTTAATCATTTTATTTTGACATTTAATTTATATGCACAAACGCATAAAAATATGCACCTATATGCACAAACATATCACAGAGGACTTTTAAATTTAAAAAATTAATTATCGACACTCGATAAAAAATGTCTCCCTATTTGTTGGTAATTGATTGCCTCCGCCCTTTGATTGTACTTTCTAACAAAGGAAATTGTAATTATCTCCTTTAATATGAATCTCTAGAGAGCTTAAAAAAAACTTTAAAGAACCATCGTTGTTTTTATTATACTTGTATTCATCTAGAGTATTTTGAAATTTCCTGTTTAATTTTTAACTGAGTACATATTGTATTATAAGTAAACCTACGCCTGAAATGAAGCGTAGTTTGACAATAATTCTCTATAAATATGGTTAATATCTACATGTATACATAATTTCACTTATTTTACTATATATTTTCCAGGTGAAACAAAAATACAACTAAATGTTTTTTTAGTTTTACTCAAAAAAATATTTTATTTCCAATTATTAATTTATTTTATTAATTAAATCAGAAGCCAGTTGTAGCGCAAGGACCTAAGCGTGTGTTTGTGAACGTTAGAGGTGGATTCGATCCCTGCCCGAGGAAATGAAATATGTATTTCATATTTTCATTCCTTCGCTATGGCGTAGAGGCAAAACGTAGTGTTCGTAGTGTAAACGCAGAATTCGGCGGAAAGTGGGGAACGGATTGTCATAAAACTAGGCGCACTCTGCCTACCCTGCTATAAAAAATCATTGGTCATTGTTATATGAGTACATTTCTTAAATTTATTTACAACTTATTATTCCAACAATTCTTAATGTTGCGTTTTGAAAAATAAGCAAAAATTTTACAGGCAAAGAGTAATTTCCCAAAGGAATAGAAAAGTTATTCTATCCGCAGACGAGGCTGCATTATTTGCTTCTGAAATTTATTAAATAGTTTACTCGGAAGAAATACTTGTATAAAGTATTGTTATATGTTACAACTACTATAAAAACAGTCCTACATATCTTTTAAAACAAATATTGTTATTTTTGCTTATTTTGAACATTGTTAAAGATATTTCTTTGTTAATTTTCATTATTATTCTGAATAACATAAATAACTATATATTCTTAAGGATATATCATATATATGCAACTTTAGAAACTATTAAAATGTATAATTTATATATATGGTCACGAGATTCTTTAAATAACTTCTATTATACTAAGCTCTAACATTGGATCTACTAAAACATAAATCAACCTTTATTGACAAGACAATAGCTGTATTTTACATTAAAGAATTTTCTTGGGCCATTTTATTATCGGCGAGAACAGGGTCTAACGTTCTATATTTATTTAGGTTATAGAATATATTTAATGGCCAGCCGTGGCATAGGGATGTGACAAAAAAGCGTGACAGTAAACGCGACTAGTTACAGGTTCGATCCCCACTCCAGGAAATAAAATATTTATTTAAATTTATTTAATATTTTTTATTATTTTGTCTGGTGTCGAGGCAAAGCGCGGTGTTAATTTCCGGCACTCAATATTGCCTTAAGAATTCGGCGGAAAGTCAGGAACGAAGTGTCTTAATACCAGGTTCCCTTTGCCTACCCTGCTGTATGTGAGATACAGCGTGAAGCTGATTTAATTTAATTTAATAGAATATGTAGATGTAGAACACGTAACAAGAATTTTAATATACATTTCATGTAAAACAAGAACTGCTTTGTAAATAAACGTTGGCAACGGTGCCTCTCTATGAATGAGTCTGTTTTCATTTAATTGAGGCCAGTCTTCTTCCGAGTTATTGAAACTGAATATTTATAAGCGAAATGAACGTGCAGTCTGTGTGTTTCGAAACCGTGTTAAATTATTATTTTTTAAATAATTCTATGTCAACGAGGTTGCGGTTATATAGTGGCATATAAAGACAATATTATGAATAAAATTGTAATCTAAATTGGAATAAAATCTATTATTAGAATTGGTTGAACGAAAATTTTGTTTTCTATGAATAAATATAATGTAGTTTATGTACACATGTATAGTGGTACTTATTAACTACCGATAATCGATAAATCGCATAAGCTCTCCTTCGCATGCTACCTCTGAACGTGAAACGTACCTACTTTTATTTTACTTACTTTTTATTTATTTGTTTATTTGGGTGTTTTAAGGGCTTCGTAGCTGAACAAGAAAAAATGGAACTCTTATAAGATGAAAAATAAAAAAACGATATATCCTACGATCCTCCTCCTTATGACAAAAAATAAAGCTTATAAGTCAACGTAATTAAAAGATACTAGCATTTATTCGTTTTGGCTGCATTTTGTATGAAATTCGCCGCGTAATCAAAACCTATCGGGTACTTCCCGTGGGCATACAGTTATGAAATTTGGCATGAATTTATAATTTGCAGTACAAATAAAGATAAAGGTAAAAAAAAATGAAAAAATATTTTTATTTCATCGAAACAAATCATTATGAACTTATAACTGTAGTTCATTTTGATGCAAAATGAGTGCATACGACCGTAAAGTTAACGTTGTCAACTTTATGTTGTATTTTTCGTTAGCCTACAATTCTGTAATTTGTACGGAACCATTGGTTGACGGGCTTCACGATGTAATGCGCATTTAGACAGAGAAAGTGTCAAGAGTCGCCGCTCTCCATTTTTCGCGGAATTATCAAGACATTTCGTGTTGGAACTCAACGCCGCGCGCCCTCGACATCAAAGAAAAAAAATTTTTTAATAATTTTGACGAGGGGGAATCAAATCCTCAACCCGTCGCGCTTACAGTCACTGTTTGGGCCCCTGCGCCACAAATGGCCTCGAAAAATATTTAAATTACCTAATAAATAACTTCAGAGCATCGTAGACAATACAATTTTGTCCACAACTTTTGTGGACAAAATTTGTACTTTTTTAACTTTTTGTAGACAACTTTATACTATACAAATAGTTGGCAACTGTAAGATCATAACATAACTGTATATAGCACGAAGAAAAGAGAATATTTAAAAGTTTTTAAAGTGTAGATTATCCACCGCGAGCTGTTGTAGTTACAAAAGCAAGATAGTATTTATCGGCCGCAGCTGGAAAGGTTCCAGTGCAAACTTATCCACTTTAAGCCCTGATTGCACTTCAGTAATAGTCGTTCTTTTGCAGTTTCCCCCGTACCCGTAACAGATTCCGATCTTACAATCGGAAACTATTGAACTTAAAATTTGTTTTTAGGATGTGACAAAGCTATGTATTGTCATTGCTATGGTGCTGGTTCTTGGTACTTGAAGATTTATAATTTTGGATTAACACTTGAAAAAATATATGCGATAAATTTATTACTACCTATTATATTATATTCAATTATACCCCTTTTTTGTGAAAATTTTATTTGTTTGTTGTAAAGCATAAAATAATATAAAAAGTGAGGTGACAGATCTTATTCGCACTATGCGGTTACGACAATATAATCACCGGTTGAGTTAATATTAAAAAATTCAATGTTATGCGGCGTTGAGTTTTGCCATTAAACACGCAATGCCACCAGAATTAGCGGAAAGCTAGTAACTAGTGTTCGGAGGGTTCCGGTTCGAGGGCCTATCCTGCTGCGTGCGGGATACAACGTGAAGCTGATTTAATTTCATTTAAATACAATGTTAAAATTATAAATAATTAATGGCACATTATTTATCAGCGTCAATTTTGTTATATTGTAACCACAAGTAAGGTCATCATGGCGAAGTGAAGCGTCTGACTGTAAACTGTCATCTGTTCAATTTCCGCTTCCTCTAGGAAGTACTTATAATTAAATAATAGTATTTCCCAGAGGAAATGTGGCCATTGTAGCGCAGGGCCACAGAGGTATGACTGTAACGCGACGTTTGTCAGTTTGACCCCATTAGAGAGAAACTAATTATTATTCATTAATATTTTAATTTCTTTACTCTGGCACAAAGACAAATGTCCAGTGTTCCGCCACTCAACACGCAATGCCTCGAAAAATTCGACTTAAAGTGGGGAACGGAGTGTCTTAACACTAGGTTCTATTTGCCTACTCCGCTGTGTACGGGATACAGAGTGGTAAAAGGAAGCTTCATTGTGTTACATTTTATATTATAGAATTAGGGAAGGGTGGACGGAGCATCTTGTATCTTCACGCTTAAAAAAAACATAACTTTTTAATATGTTTATACGTAATTTTAAACTTTTCAGGATGTAATCCGCCTTGAAACTCAGTATTGGTCTCTTGTAGAAATTCCAAAACAAGAGAAAGCTGAGACTGTACCCGCTTTTGTATTGAGAGCTTGTGCCATCATGGAAAAAACTCAGAAATCTGGGGAAGGTGTAAAAACATCATCTAAACTTGCTGAAGAAGCTGCTGACCGCAGGGAGCGGATAGAACGACTAAATGGTAATTGTTTTAATTGTATTCTTAATTGCTTGTCTAATACAAGAGTGTTTGTAAAATATCTATTTGTGAAATATCTATGCTAAGACCTTATTTTTTTATATACAGGCAATATAGCTCTAAGAATAATATTTTAAAATTACTAGCTTAGCTAAAGTCTTGGAAATAACATGGAACCAAAAATCGTTTTTGAATAAGCTATTGTTTTTTTTAATTTTCAAGGGCTGTATCGAAAGCAAAATGGTACTGATTCATGAATTCATTTTTTTCCAAAAAATCACGAATTTTCAATTACCAGCCAAACCACTGAAAATCGGCTAACATACATGGGGGTGAAATGGATAGCTACTGAGGTCCTCTACCCATAAACCACCGTTGATCTGTCGCGTTACATTCTGTATAACGAATATACAACTCCTTTAAAAATCTGTAGGCGGAACATTTAAATTCCACGTCAATCATAATGTATTGCGGGAATTCATTTAAACATCATCTAAATATATCACTGACTCGAACGCTCTTATAGACACAGAAATTCCCAGCCTGTTTGAGATTTGTTCATGTTGTGTTGATTCTAATAACCCTTTCATATTTAATTTATTAGTCCCAAACAGAGTTTGATATTTACCAAAAATCAATTCTTAAAAATATTGTAAAAATTAATATTTAGTTTTATGATGATATTATCTTAATTGAACATCGTCGTCGTGTCTTAGTAGAACAGCTGACTGACTGTAAAAGCGATGGCGGTCCCGACGATTCAACTAGGGGGCATGCGACGACAAAGTGAGACGTTCAACTTGTCCCAAATTATCGGAGGACGGAGTGTCTTGACACTACGTTGTCTATACCTACCTTGCTATATGCTAAAAAAGAAGCACACTGAAAATAATATGCATCTCATTAATTTTGCATGTGTAGTGGATATACTTGCTTATGACCTCAGTGTCTTGATATGCCTCTCCTTTACGTACGAGTATGTATCTTGAGTGGTATGGCTTCAAGGAACACGAAACGATCAAATGCGCGCTAATGGGTTTTGAACTTTAAAATATTTTCATACAAAGATATTGAAATAAATTAATCATTCAAAGATTATACTCACGGTATAATATATTATGACATAATTATCTTTGAATAATGTTTATGTGTATATTTATATTTTCAACAAAGTTACTGCAATTCTCTCAAGGTACAAGTTAATCACTTAGATTATTTGTTTGTGGGAAAGAAATTATAACAAAGCTAAAGCTTTAAAAATATCTAATTATTATAATCATAATTCGTCTACAAAATTCTTTGATAATAATATTAGTTCTTGTAAATTTATATATATCAAGTATATTTTAATCGTCAGTGCTCATATTTGTTTATTGGCTCTGAGCGAATAAAAAGCTATTATTCAATTTCATTTTTGTATGTTATTATATTAGTGTGTTCTGGCGTCATGGTTAACTTTTTCAGACATGACAACATCTCAGATAGAAGCAGAAAATACGCAAATGACTAATGATTTATATCGTCTGCTGAAAAAATATACAGGCTTAAGAAATCTTATCAGGGAGCTGAAGGTAAGATCCATTATTATTATAGTAAATAACGAAATCTATTTAATATTTTACGACAATTGCCAAAAAAACAAGATGCCGGTCGTCGCGCATAGGCACGTGACTTTAAAAGCGAGAAGTTGTGTATTCGATCCCCATTCGAGGAAAACGAAATTTTATATTTTTATTTTTTCACTCTGGTGGCAAAGCAAAGCGCTGCGTTGAGTTCCGCTACTCAATTTGCAATGACTCCAGAATTCGGCGGAAAATAGGGAATGGAGTGCCTTAACTCTAGGTTCACTCTACACTGCTGTGTGTGGGATAAAGCGTGAAGCTAAATAATGTAAATATAAGTAGTTTTTTGTACCTAATTATAGATTCTCTTCCATACAAACGTATTTTAATAATTATTTCGTCAAATCTATTAAATATATTGTCACAGAATGCATGAACTCATACTTTTTGTATGCTAATGTAGCTGTCGTGACTAACCAGCATTTGCATAATGTCTTGAAGGTTCAGATCGAGTCTATAATGTACACGATTGTAAGAGCCAATATATTAGTGTCAACATATATGTATGTATTTATGCATATGTTTAATAAGATATATAACTTTTTGAAATCAAAAATACGTCAGCAAATATGTGTTGACTGACAGAACCTAACGCAGTGCTTTGCCCTGACACCAGAGTCAGTGTCACACACAGACGAGTAGTGTATAATACCTTTCTCTTTCTCCCTCTTTCTTTTCGTTCTCTCATCATTTTTTTGCATGATTGTGTGTTATTGTTGTTTTTTTATTTTAAGTAATTTATTATTTCCTAAAATACTGAATTTCCTAAATACTTTCTTGTACTTAAATAAAAATTAATCAGCAAAATTTAAGAGAAAAATCAAGAAAACCTACATATAATTGAGCACGACTTTTTTTACAATTTGTGTCGATTCTACATTAGCCGAAGGAACTTCGTTCCTACCTGGTGTCCCACGACACCACATTTATATTTAAATATTTAATTTTCTCGAGTGGGAGTCGAACCCCTCCTTTATATTATATTTTATCGAGCTTCCACATATACTATTGAGTACCTAATTATATACCAGTAAATGTTTAAACAACACAAATATTCCCAATACATGTAATTATAATAATTCATATGTAACCATATATAACACAGAATTAAAAAATCATTTAAATAAATAATTTATAGTTAAATAATAAGTTTTTTTTTTGTATTTCAGTCAGACTACGTAAGCTCTAAGATATACCCAATGTTTCCAAGATACACGATGCTGAAGGACATGATAAAGGACATCATGCACGACCCCGACTACATGGAGGTGTGCCACGAGGTGGACCCGTAGCGCGGGGTGCGCAAATAAATGAGGGCCTCCTTCACCGACCGCACCAGGTCGAGACGTCGCTAGCCAAGACAACTAACATGGGATGTTTGGAGATGTGAATTGGTAGAGCATTGATTGTAGCTTGTTAGCCACTTCAGCTTCAGGAAGAATCCTTGTCAAGTATCTTCAATTGTTTCTTTTGTTTTTGTTTTGTGTAAACAAATTGTTGAAAAAAATTGCAAGTATCGTACGTTTTTACGTTACGTTACTGAAACTGATATCTAAAAAAAAACGTACAGAAATAACCATGTTTCAAAGAATGTAATGTTTACATAGATTATAAAAATTGTGTCACCTTATCACAATAAATCCATTTTAACTTCAACACATATGCCCGTCGTTTATTTTTTCGGAAAATGACGCAAGCTAACAAACTTGACTTTGTATTTATGTACTTTAACCTAGTATAATATTTACTGATTGTCCAACTAGAGTCATATTTTTTTGAAGAACGCAAACTTGTAACTTTATACCATTATATTAATCTAAGACATACGAACATATTCCCCAAGCTGAAGATTTAAAACATCGTGGGATATGAAATAGTGAATCGGGAAGATTGTTTTGCTAGCGTCGTGTAGAGTGGCGAGTACTCGTTTATTTTGCGCTGATTTGTGTATTGGACGTTCTGTAGTACTTAAGTTGTGATTGTGTTACTATAAGGTGTCTAGGTCTAGAATATAAGTACTCGTCCTGAATTTTCCTTTCTGTTCTATGCAATTACCAACTTCCCGAATCCATCATTTAAGAATACTTCAAAACATATCCGACCGGAGCAAATATATTGAATATAATAAGTACATATGAAAAGACATATTGAATATATTTTTTCGATTTTCTTAATTATTATAGTTATAAATAATAGTCCATTGTAATAATACCATCCAAATAACGTATATACGTATGTATGTCTTGTTATTACTCTAGAATGTGCTTCATAGGTAGGTACATGTAGTGACTGCTTTATATGTGCGGTATAGTCCCATACAAAATGCTATATCTATGTCCGTAAATATTTGTAGAATTTACAAAAGTTTAAATAAGCATGTTTTTTTATAGGAAACTGTCATTTTTTAAGCTTAAAAAATATAAAGTATTGTTACTATTATATTTTACCTTGAGATTCTACAATTGTATCTATAGACAAGTTTATTTTAAATTTTAGAATATCTATATACTTATATATACATTTTTAGGTGTGTAGGTACAAAATTAATATTATAACCAATATTTATAATGAAAAGAAGAGGAAGAGGTACAGGAGTACATCATTAAAAGTTGAATTTTCTGATAACTTAAAAGTTAAATTTGATAAATTTTCATGTCAAGTAAATACATATCCAATATCAGGTTACTTATAAACATTTATGTATGTAAGTACTTTAGGACGTTTTATAACGCAGACTTAAGTATTTTATCTTCGATACATTCATCATGTAATGTTTTTTTTTATTTGTATGAAATAAGAATATATTAATTTACTTAAAAAACATCAGCTGACGTTAATACTGCTATATATGTAATAGCTAAAAAGGATTACGAAAGTGAAAAATTGCAAATGTTTTTATTGCTCTTTTAAACTACTAAGCGTAAATTTTAGTTTTTTTCAAAATGTGAAGAGAATCTTTGTTTATGCCATAATCTTTGTTTAAGTATATTACTTTTAATATGTATGTAATCGAAAACTAACCTTGTTAATACTACAAAATAGCAATTAAAAAAAGTATAGCTGTTTATCACTATCGATACTTTTCCTAGGGACCTTCTATACATTCGATATTTACAATAAAAATAAGCGATTTATTTAAAGCTTATCTTCTTCCTCCTGGCATTAATCCCGGCTATTGCCAGGGTCTGCCCTCCTACTCAACCTACTCCACTTTGCACGGTCTTTTGCTTCCTCGGTGGTTAGACCATTGGCTCTCATGTCCTGCTTCACGACATCCAGCCAGCGCTTCCTTGGGCGTCCAGGAGGTCTCACTCCAGGAATTGATATAGCAAGGCACTTGCATCCGTCATAGTTCTTAGGCCGTCGCGTAACGTGGCCAAACCATTTCTCTTGGAGCTTATCCGCTACGTCACGGGCCCCAAGACTACCTCGAATAAATGTGTTGCGTATGCGGTCAGACCGCGTTACGCCGCACATCCACCTCAGCATCTTCATTTCCGTGACGTGAAGCTCCTGAGTGTGCCGAGATAGTGCCGGCCAACATTCGCTGCCGTATAAAAGAACCGGTCGGATGATGCTCTTGTATATCAGCCCCTTGAGCTTGGGCGGTATTCTGCGGTCGCAGACCACACCAGTGACCTCCCGCCATTTGGCCCAGGCAGCGCTTATCCGCCCTTGGACATCGTGATCGATGCCTCCAGACTCGTGCATAACGGATCCAAGGTACCTGAACTTCTCCGACTTAACGGCTGGCTCAGGACCTATAAGGATGGTGCTCGAGTCCCGGCTCCCGCAGGCCATGTACTCTGTCTTCGACACATTTAGTTTAAGACCGCCGTTCTCAAGCGTACCCTTCCAGAAGTTCACTTTACGCTCCAGCGTCAGTCGGTTCTCGGCAATGAGTGCTATGTCATCGGCATACATCATCAGCCATTTAAAGCTTATATTATGTACATATATGATGTAACTAAAATTGTTAATTCTTTTAGTTTCACTTTTATAATAGTGTATTGATTTTTATGGATTTAAAAAAGTCTAGTTTTAAAATAGGCATGTATGTCTTGCCAAATTACAATAAAATATAATATGTAAAATTATAAAAAAATATATCATTAATATAATATAAATAAATAATCTAGTCGTCAACAATTAAAACATGTTTAGAGGAGTTTTAGCTATCGAGATATTAAATATATTTTAAAATATGAAAGCATATAGTGAGGCTACTTGTATAATAAACGTTTCCCATAATATTGGTAATATAATATAGTTATCGTATAATCAAAAGAAATAGCTACAAAAATAAATAGTCTGGAATATATAGTATTCCTTCAATCAGAATTTCTGAGCTCTACATTTTAAGCGCAATTATAATTAATTGATTATTATTACTGATTTAAGCTGTAATGCCGGATAGTTTGACAGTTATACAAAATGGCGGTTATTTAATAATGTAGTTGTTAATGAAAAGTTGTCAAGTTTGATATTTAGCAAGCCATGTTACTGCCATTAGTTAAGACAAATGGATGCTACAAACAATGTAAGTAGTTGTACAATAGGCATAATGGTACATTTAGATAATTAATATTTGTCATTTTTTAGAAATAGATACTTTTTCTCGTTTGCAATTGTGCTGTTATCAATAAAAGTTGTCCGATTAAAATCTGTATCTTCAAAATAAGTATTATCGCTTCCCGCATTTTTAAAACTAATACACATAAATTAACAATAATAAGAAAATTGTGCTCATAGGTACTAGGTATTACTGTGTCGTAGGTTCCAATATATGATTTTAGAATTTACATTTAATGTTGACTAAACTGTGTCTGTTGTCATAAATTATATTTTCATTTATTTTAATTTATTGTTACATCTATTAACGCTAATCTTTTTTCAATTATCTTGTCATTTTCTATTAAGTTGGTTGGTCTAGCGCATTATTAACAACTAATGGGAGTCATTTTGTGGTCAGAATAGTAATAAAAATACCAGATGTGAAGTATTTAGATTCAAATTAATTCGATTTTTTGTTAGCTGAAAAAATATATAAAATTAACGCACTACTGTGATTATTTTCCTTCTTAGTTTTTATATGATAAGCATTACTCCCTTATAATAAATAATGTTAAGTATATAAATTCATTGGATGCGCTTATTTTTCTAAAATATATTTATGTATTTAAAATTAGAGATAGAATTTATTCTGTAGTTACAATATTGCGGACCTATGACAATTGTTGTTAAGTAGGGATTATTGTTTCATATATCCATTTTAAAGTAGACATAAAATGATAAAAAAAATGGCAATATACATATTTATACAGTAAACAACTTAGACATACCAGACTCTTGTAGCTTATAATTAATACATTGCATATATTATGTAACGTTCTTACGCAAATAATGATTTATAACTTATAATAAATATTCAACAAATGTCGTAGCATTTTTTAATTTGCTAGGTTAAAGCTATCGTCGTATTTTATATAATTATATGTACTCGTAACTTCTGTGTATTCAACTATTCTATAATAATTATGTACTTCAATCATCCATAATTCACAATAGTTTATAGTAATATTGCTTGCAGCAGTTGCGACTTTATAAGATTATAAAAATCTTAAATCTGATTTATTAATTTATGTATCTTACTCTAACTTTTTTCATGATACCGACTTATAAAACAAATAACAAAAAAGAAGCCAGGCTGCAAGTGTATTGTTAGGCAAATAAGAAAGTAAACTACTGTTAAGTACTTATATCGGTAATTATAATTGTTAAATGCTAGATAACCATACATCATTTACTATCATAATATAGTTAAAGATTTGTGTGAAAACGCTTTGTTATAAAATAAAATGTATTATTTTTTGGGCTATAAGTTTTCTTATTACATTATACAAATGTAAAGAAATCCTGAGTGTTTTTTTAAAATATATACAATACTATATTTTTTTTATTAGCATAATAGGCAGATGAACTTTGTATTAAGACACTCCATTCCTTGCTTTCCACTGAATTTTCGAAGATTTTTAATTTACCCGAGTGAGAATCGACATTCATTAAAAAATAATTTCATTATATTATAAATATAAAAACAGATATCTGTTGATTTTTACTGGGGGTTTAGGTTTAGGCCATTTTAATTTAAAAAGTAAATACCTACATTTTTAACGTTTAACAGTTGTCAGTTCAAGTCAAAAGCTTTGTAAATACGTAATTGTAATATTTTTCTTATTACTATATTATTAATCACTTAGTTTTCTTAAAAAAGCTATTAATGAAACTTAACATTTATCCAAATAATTTATTTTACAGTTCACGTACTTATTTTAAAGAAATCGGGCCTATAACTCAATTCATGAAAATTTTCATATAACACCGGATTAACTTTTGAATTTTAAATGCTAGAAATCGACATAATTACTAAATAATCAAAGGGAATAAAGTAAATGGACTTCAGATAATATTATCAAAGTTTACATCAACGGGTGAATCTGAATTCATATTAACTTGAGCTTCGAACTTTAAAAAACCTGTGCCACCTATGAATACGTTATTATAACTTTTCTTGGCATGACTAAGAAGAATATTGCGGACATCGAGACTTAATAATAGGTTATCCTTATTGAAAACTAGATGGCGTTCCGAATTACTGCCATATACAAAAACAACATTACTTCAATAAAATAACAATTTGTAATAAATAATGACATGACATTTTTATTCTATATTTTTATTTTATTTCTATTGTTTTTGTTATATTTAAAATGAATATAATAACAATAGTCACTAAATCACCAACTCTATCTCAAGTATATGGCAACATTACACCTCGACTTCATTCATGTATAAATTTCATTCGGCCGGTAGACACGGTCGTAGGTTGATGATGATAGTGTCTATAGTAAAATGGCGCGATTTCGTCGATATAAAAAGTTTTTAACAAACTTTTGTGTTGCAACTTTATGAACGAAATATGTATTTTAATAAGTGATTTGTTGTATAGACTGAATTTTATCATCATATGAATTTATAAATTGTGAAAGTTTGCTGATTACAATGTCGGTTGATTCAAAGTGGCAGTTACCTGACATTTTTTGTGTTGTGTGTTGAATGGATGGCGGAATTACGCTTAATTTGCCGCGCGGGAATGGATGAATAAGCTACTCGTAGTGTTTGCAAACTTCATTTGAGATGCCTTTCGTGCAACGTGTGGTGGAACCGAAGTTTCTCTCACGAACAAGTTTGCGAGATGAAAACGGAAAGCCGAGGGTCACGGATGAGGAACTCCAAGCGGTCACCAACTGTACGCTAAGTAATGCACTGCGCCAGCTCGCCTCTCTAGTTCTCCTGGCTGAAGATATTTTCAGTGAGCTGACGTCCCAGCTTGAAGGTATAACTGAGAGGTCGAAAGTTGCACGGACGAAGATCGAAAGTATACATAACATCGTTGAGAAGTATGACCCCAAGAAAGTGACAGTTCGTAAGTACTTCATATTTATTATACCATTAGCATTATCATCATAACTTTTTTTATAAAAAAATCGGATTTCCTACATTTAATTCTTGACTAGTATTAGTAATGTATTAAATAATTCCCTGAAAACAAGTTTCAGCAATTTCCTTTCATAAACTAAACAGAAATCATAAACTGATTACATACTTTACTTTAATAAATAAAACTTTATTCCGGTATGTGGTGATCGTTGTGTTATATTAAAAAAAGTACATGTACTTAAAAATATACCTAATCGGAACCGTATAATTGTTATAATATAACATAAAAAGAAATCTTAAACTGTAGATAAACACTTAGCAACGGCTTTACATTATAATTATATTAATTTACAAGAAACAAAATGAGCATTCGGAAATCTCATTACATCGCACTCCTTAAACAGACCGCCTTTATAAAAAGTTCCAGCTTGATGCATTACTGAGCGCTATCTAAAAACCTGTTTGGGCGTTCGAGCGGCCCGCAATGGGAAAAAACATCCAGATTCCGATGCAGACCATAAAAACTTTGAGATAATTTCAAGTCCATCCAATGATGCCGCCGCACACGAGCAGCCCGCTTAACTATTTATGTTTCACTTCAAAGCGATGAATTAAACTGATCGTCTGCCGGTGGATTGGCCTTGGTACAAAACCACACCCAGTGGTATCTTACGATCTCGCCAATGCTTACGCTACGTAACTGTAAGACACTGGGTCCCATTTAGACTTAACTATAAAATTATACGCCTAAAATTCCTATTAAATGATTGTTTTTAATCTAGAATTTTAATTTTCCATATAATATACTGGTCGGCAGTTGTACATGTCGATAGTGAACTTGAAAAGCGCTGATGAAGCAACTCTTAAAATCAAACAATAAGTCTTAGCGTTTGACTAATGACTTGTAATACACACCGTGTGAATGTAAATATTTATTTAACTCTTGAAACTTATATGAACCAACAGATATTTATTTTATATTTACTGTATCAATATTTAGTTCGTAGTAAAATAATCGTTAATAATATTTTGATATGTTAAATTATTTATAAATGTGACATATTCTGAAAATTTATTTGTATATCTTAGTCATATTTTAGTTTTCATTCAGAATTGCTTACTAAATTGCAAATCCCTGAGACGAAGAGAGAAATTTTGAGAAAAAAAAACTTGTAAAGAATATTAAAGTAAACGGTGACGGATAGAATGTCTATTTATATACTTTTTTTTCATAATAAAAAAATAAAACAATTTACCAAAAATAGAACAAAATAATATAATAAGTTCACTGTTTGTCCCGCACATACCATGGTAGGCAGAGGAAAGTTAAAAAGATAATGTTAAGACACTCCGTTCCCATTAAAACACACAACCACTTTCCGCCGATTTCGCGAGGCTTTGTGTTTTGGAGTTGTGGAACTCAACGCCGCGCTTTCCCTTGTTACAAGAACGAGGAAATGAAAGCATAAAATATTCCATTCCTCCGAGTAAACATCGAACCCACAGCCATCGCATTTGCAGTCGCACGCTTGTGCCCCCGCGCCAATATGGCCTCAATAATAATATGAAGACTGCCACAATTTAATTACTTATTAAATAAAACAGACCTGTAGCTATGCTATCACGAGTTAATTGACCGATAAAGCATTTATCAACTTTCTTTGTTAGTGGGAAACGAGTTCAAGCGGTAAGAATTAATGAAAGATTCGTGACATCCGGTGAAAAATAAGTGCTAATATAAATTGTTGCGAAATTTACCTCCAGTATAATAACGAAATACAAATTACTGCGTTCAAAGTAGAAGAATGTTTGTGAAAAATATGTGTAATAAACAACATTTATGATATTAAAATCATCTCAAATTATACTTAGCTATAAAACTAATCGGAAGCTTATAACTGGTACTGGACAAATGGTACAGTTTGTTAAAATGTCACATAAATTGAGACTGGCCTGCTGTATATAGAGTAAATTATAGTTTTTATACCCGCATGTATAATAAATAAGCTTTCGCTTAAGTCGATTTCGAATTTTGGTAGTAGGTTTATTACTTAATTACCTAAGGTTTTTCTTCACATAAACTACTTAATCTTATGCAATAATTAGACAAAAAAAATTAAGACACTTAATTCTTTATATTATAAAAAAAAATCGTTTGCTCACTTAAAACTATCCTTATATTTCCAAACAACCATTTCGTCTTTACATTACTTACGAAGCCATACTAAGTAGCATCGATCGCTTCCCGGTATAAATTCCATATTGATTTTATAACGATTGTAATTAAAACCTAATGATTGACTTAGTGCCGCAGTCTTTGGTGTCACCTTACGTGCCCAATAGTGCCTTTCCTCGTAGCGGTGTTATTTTGCAAGCTATAGAATAACTGAAGTCGCTCCGTATTAAGCAAGTCTTCGTCATGTAACCTGAACCCCAGCTTAAATCTAAGCTATATAGGTACTTACCTAATGTGTTTATAACCAAGTTGCGAAAGCAATACCTTTAGAATGGATTACAATACGTTCGGAGTGGAGGTCTCTTTAAGAAATTGAGTTGAAAATGTTTTGGGAGTTTTATATCTATTTGGTTATTTTTATTACTGACTAGCTTATATATTCAAGAGGCCAGTCGTGGCTTATGAGGACAAATGTATGACTGTAAACGAGACTGGTTGTGAGTCCGATCCCAACTCGAGAAATTGAAATATTTATTTAAATGTACATTTTCATTTATTAATGAAAGATTAGAATTAGAAGAACTACACTTGAGATGTTTTCATTTTTTCGCTTGGGTGTCGAAGCAAAGCGCGAGTGACCTCAAATGTCCAATTGAATTGCAATGCCTTCAGAATTCGGCGGAAATTGGGAAACGGAGTGTCTTAACACTAGGTTCCCTATGCCTACCCTGCTGTGTGCGAAATGCAGCGTAATGCTGATTTGTTTAATAATATTAATATTTAAAAATAACTTTGGTTATTTTTCACATGCCACGCAATAACACTTAGGGTTCGTTTATTTTTAACCATTGCATATAATCTTTCTTTGGTACATTTTGGTTTATGAAGGGGTCTCTATTTTAGAGTTCTATTATCAGCCCAAGAAGTACAAGTGGAGATAAAAACTACACTTGAGATGTTCACCCCTCTCATCCGTCATTGTGGGAACCACTAAGAGAAAAGAGACCTTTTTGTTTGATAAATTCTAAGAATTATGTTGGCCAGGTAGTCGTCACTAATGGTAGCTTTTGTACTCTAACCTCGAAATTTTTGCATTACATATTGCGTGAGATACAATAGCCATGTGAAGTTCTTCAATGTAAAACGGTAGTATTATATTCAATTACTTTATTATAAACGTATTCTTGTAAGAATAACTAAAATGCCATCAAGACGGTCTGTAGTCTGTTGATTTATGCAGCTTTAAAAAAGCAATTTCTAGCTTCTAAATTAAATTAAGAATCTGATTTTTGTGACTGCAAATATTATTGTTTAACATTTTTCCTATTTCAATTTATAATTAATGGAAAATATTAACGACATAATCATTGGTTGAATAAGATAAAGTAATTTAAAATAGAAATATCGAAGACGAGAGAACAATAGACCGACTTAATTCCAATCCGTCTATGCAACGAGGCTGTGACAATGACCTTTAAAAACCCACGCTAATTATACTCTAGCGAACGACAGCAGTTGACTGGTCGCTGGTATGTCTCAACGCACCAAACTAAATCTTAAAGCTCATGAAAGTCGAACCTATCAAATAAACATGGAACTCAGTTTATGGCTTTCTTGAGAAATTGACGCTTCGGAAGTGCTTGATGCATTACTGTAATCTTAAGATATCATATTAATTATTTATTCAAATTTAATTATTGATTACAAATATTTTAATATCTATTTGGGGAATGGAGTGTCTTAACACTATGTCTCCTCTGCCGTTTCCGGGATACAGCGTGATGCTTATTCATTTTTATTTTATTTATTTAATATCTATTTCGATGATGTGACCCGAAATTTCCGCAAGGCTTTAAGTTCTGAAACTTAACACGCATTACCTCCAGAACTCGGCGGTAAATAAGTAACGGAGTGTTTTAACACTATGTTCCCTCTGCCTGCCATGTACCGGATACACATGAACCAGAAAACTAAAATAGAGATGCATTTCAATTATAATGATATATCCGCGATGTATATGTAAAACGTAATATAATAATAATCAATATCATAGTAATAAAAAGTTCACCATAGCGTAAAGAATCCCTTTAAGTGTGCAATGCAGCTTATAATGTAATAATTTAGCGATTCGCTCCTAATAAATTTAACGTAATTACCCCTCTGTTTTTACCATATGGTGCAGGTTAACCAAAAACTTACGTAGAATTTTTGTTAATACTAGCTAGTAAGTATTAATAGATTTAGATTATAATTTATGAATGAAAACGGCATCTCAGAGTTGAGAGCGGTTTATAAATACATGCCTTTTTAGACTTACGTACCTAGTTACATTTTATTATAAGTTATTAAAAATACTATACTTTTTTTTAAATTTAATAATATAAAAAAATAATAATAAAATTAAAAAAGTACAAAAAAGACGTACCTTAGCGGCAACATGACTAACTTGTAGATGAAGCCGTACAAAAAATTGGGGTGCGCGGCAGCTGATCGGAAGTCCTGTCTTTTGTTAAACTTACCACCACACTTTGACGTCAGGAAAGGAAGGAAGTATAGTGACGGGGTGCTACTTAATTTATTATCATGGATTGTTTTCTTCCATCGATTTTTATTGTATTTATCATAAAGTTTCCAGGATACAATATTAATTTAAAAGACTAAAAGTAGTTTGAGATATAAAATACGATCACTTATTAAAAAATAAAATCACGATACATTTGATATGGTCCATTGTGCCTCACCAAATTTTCTTTTTTAACAAAAGCAGGAAAGCTCCATTATTTAAATTTTTAGGTACAATGGACCGCGCAACGGTGCACGCGCAGCGTGTGACTGTCAAAGATTACATAAGCGATTGTTCAGAGTTTTGCCATTGTCATATAGAATTAACGTACCAACATAATATAGCTTTTACAGGTACGTAGCCAGTATTTAATAAATAATGTTTTAACAGCAGTTTCCGCTTACAGATATTTTCCTTATTTTCTGTAATATATTTTCTTTCTGTCTAAGACATTTTACAGACAGACAGTCTAAGACAGACAGACAGTATTGATATTTGTTTTATTATACACAATAATTGCTGTTTTATGACAAAAAATAGTGTCTGTTACAGTAAGTTCATTTAATATAATATATAGGTATATATAATACGGTTTATACTAGCTCTTACCAACAGCCTTGTGGTCAGATGGAAATACTTAAGAATTTTGTATGACTAGGTGCCCAAGTTCGTGTGTGTGTTTACCTGCCTACGCTACTTGCAGGATACAGCGTTAAGCGAAAAAATATAAAAATCCTCCATAAAAATTATAATTCTTTGTAAAAAACATTTATAACATTGTTAACATTTTTAACATTGCAAGAAGTCACTGCAAAATATAACTTTGGAAAGGGCAAAAATAATCATAGGAAATAAATAAGCGAAATTGATATTTTGAAACTTGAGAAGTAGCTACAGGTAACGATCATAATAAATTACCTTATGTAGGTCTATATCTTTTATATATCACGTTTCTCAAGACATGGTATTATGTTACTAAGGAATTTAAGATACATCACGAGCTAGTATTCAATTGTAAAACTTATACTTTTTTTTATTCAACATTTGCCTCCAGAATTCGGCAGAAAGTGGGGAACGGAGTGTCTTAACTAGGTTCCCTCTGCCTACCCTGCTGTATGCGGGACACAGCGTGAAGCTGTTTTTTTTTTAAGTATTTGTCAATATCAACACTATTTAATAAGTATTAAATTATAATGAGAATTTAATTTAATATATTTTATTTTATTCTTATAAATTAAACGTTAACTTAAGTATACTATAAATGAATTGTTTCTACGACATCCTCGACATGATGACGCCATTAGACATGGGAATCTGATTGAAAAAGATGAACAGGATATTATTCTCACACTCGTGCTTTATAGTACGCCTGTATCCTGTCATAGAAAAACAAAGTAACGTACGTACGTAGTACGTGAATGTATGTAGTGGAAGTCTGTGATGATTTATTTATATGCTTAATAAATTATGTTATTATATATCCTACCTTAAGTAGGCAGGAGGAAGCATAGTGTTAAGATACTCCGTTTACCATTTTCCGCCGAAGTTTACAAGGGATTGCTTGTTAAGTGGCGAAACTCAACGTTGAGGTATTTGCTTTGGTGCCGGAGCGGAGAAATAATAATACTAATAAATAATAATTCATCGAACCTATAACCGTTGTGTTACAGTCCCACACTTCCGCCGCAACGTCTTCGAATCTTAATCTTAGAAGTAATAACGATACAAATAGAATATGGATATGTAGGTATATATATTTATACATCGATCCAAAATAACGTGAATAAAATCTTCCGTCAATAAATAATTAATTAATTAATAATATAATAATTAATTTCTCGCTTCTTAATTGCGTTAATTGTATATATTGACAGCTGTTTGTCGTAGTATTGAGAAGCAGATGTCCTTAACATATTATTATGTTTAACATACTGATAATTCTTTATTATAATTAAAACATACATTATAATTATAAATACAATAAAAATGACAGTTTTGGCGCAGTGGCACAAGTGTGTGACTGTTAACGCGACTGGATGTAGGTTCGATCCCCATTCGAGGAAATGAAATATTTGTTTAAATGTATATTTCCATTTCTTCGTGTGTCGAGGCAAAGCGCGGTGTTGAGTTTCGCCACTCAAAACGGATATGGAACGGACTCTCTGTCTCTCTGCCTACCCTGCTGAGTGCGGGATACAGAGTGAACCTAATTTAATAAAAAAAATATAGCATGTCTAGTCAACATGATAATATTGCTAGCATGATTATTACACATTATTTTTAACTCTAATTTTTATACGATAATGTTAGCTTACAGCGAATGTGAATCATTCGGTGGTCTGTTCACAATATAAAGGTAAAAATTCTGATTGCAAATGTATGTTTTAGATAAAAGGCGGTGCACGTCGCTGTAATGGCGCTCATAAATAGCGAAATGCGAGTGTTTAATGCTTATGTAGGTTGCGATATACATAATACATATAGAGATACCATTGAGAGTTTATAAAAGTCCTTTATATCTAAATGTTGTACTTTCATATAAATAGTAAGAGGAAATATATATAGATAAGTGCGTATATCTTAGATCACAAATATTTATCACAATGTTATCAGTAGTTATTAAGTACTAAACAAATGACTACTTGATTAAATGTTCATTTAACTTTCTTAAAATTAAAATTACAGCGAAAATTTAAAAAATATATGATATTCAATTCTATTATAGTTTAAACCTAAATTACACTTGGGAGGCACTTTCGAGCATTTAAGGAAAAAATCAATAATGTGTTAAAATTGCATTATTTACAAGAACTGCACACGTGTTTTTCTCCTGTAAAAAGTTATTGGTCGTAACCAATTAAGTTACGTCAGTGTTCCCCAGTTCAGGTACCATGATTTATTCGTGGTAGTTGTCCGACTACTGCGGTGAACGAACCCTGTCACTTGCAAGTCACCGTTTCTGGTTTTGGCAGACGATTTTAACTACAGCGCTGCTTTCGCCAATTATTTTATTATTTGCGTAAAACTTATAATGAACAAACTAATTTTCATATATTTTCAATATGCGCCTCAATCGTAAGTTTATGCCCAGATATTACGTTATATTTAAAAAAATATATACTTGATTATTTCTTAGAAATTAAAAATAAAAACCATGAAACTACATAAAACTTTTTTTTATTTAATTACTACTAAATTAATTTAATTAATTTCAAGACAAAATTAACATAGGTATATATAACATATTTAACGCTTATAGATTTAACAATATAATTGATTTATTGCCGTTACCTTATAAACTACGAGCAGCTGCTGTACAACAATCAGTGCAACGTACACCAAAATTATTAAAAGCCGTAAAACGAGTCCCGAACAGAAGGGTGAGCTACCCTACTGTCGATTTCGTGTCAAAATCGCATGATCGTTTTATATCATATACATAAGAAAACAACTATTATTTACTCTTTTCTTTAGACTTTATCCCTAGCGGCAACGGCACTAAAGTTCTTTCAACAAATATGAGAATATTTTGGCTTACTTAGATATTACATACGAAAAACTAAAAACCTCATGGTCAAAAAATAATTTTAATAATTATAACACATGAATATTACATTCGTTATATCTTTCCACGTATATAGTTGAAAATATTTTAAAATCTAATTTGTTAGTCATGACTTTTCGTGATTTGATACTATCGCATGAACACTGGCTTCATGGTAATGGCAGTCATGTGTATATAGTTTTACATGTATTATATTGTATTTTTTTAATTTGCCTCATTTAATATGTCCATCGATAAAACTGCATCATATTATTTATTTATGATAAATGGAGTAAAATCTAATTCGATACGTTTACACTTTATATCACTGAAAGTCATAGTGCTTAGTCAGTTGGGTATTTCATCACCCAATTTTCTTTAAAAAAGCTTTATATTGCAAGTGAGCGAATTCTATAATATTTTAGAAATATTTATTTATTTAGATCATCCAACAATTTGGTAAAGCGCGGCGGACGTTGAACTCCATCACTCAATACGCAATGTCTCCAAAAGTGGAGAACGGAAGTATCTTAACACTAGGTCCCCACGTACCCTCTGTTTATCCCCGCTATGTGCGGGATACAGTGTGAAGCATGGATTTAAAATAAATAAATGCACAATATAGCATAGATACAAGAAAATCTTTAAAGTTAGGTTAGTTCGCAATTACATACTGGAAGCATTATCTTATAGAGACGTCAAAAATGTCAGTTGAGCGACTGCACCCGTTAAAAAGATTTCTAATTCGTGGTATAACAGTATTAGCCTCGAGGACTGTTTTGTAAATTGAGATTATTTGTAAGTTTTTTATATTATAAATGTGATATAAATTCCTCCACATTAAGTTAATCTTGCTAGGTTTTTATTTGGTAAGTGACTAATCTTTGCAGACTATAAGTAGACTAGTTGTATTCCTATAAATAATCGCTTTCTGTAAATGGAAGATAAGTATATGAGAAAACCTGTTATTGAGGGCATTTATCATGAAATAGAACCCAAAACAAAGTTTTTTTTTTAATTTTTGCATATGTGCATATGTGCACGCATCAGTATAAGAAAATAATTCAAATTAGGAAATAAATAATAGTGTAATCCAAGCGGGCAAAGCCGTGAGCAGGTCGCTAGCTAATACCTAATATTACGAGTCCACTTCATTTATAAAGTATTTTAAAAATAAATATCACGATCATAGAACAAAGACGTTTCCGAGAACTATTTCGCTGTCTGTGATAGGATTTGTTAAAATGTAGCTGCTTGTTAAGTTTAAAGGAATTCTTTCTTAGACATGCTAAAATGATATACGTGGATAGAATAAAAAAATAATTTATTTTTGAAACAAACTTAATTTTTTAGCTCTTGCTTAAGTTAACATAAAGGGTTATGTTAGCTCAGCTGTATACTACCTATTTAAGCTTATTTCCCCAGCGTAATATAAGATGCCATAAGACCGTTAAGACGTCGCAAATGTCCCTGTCCCCTAGCCGCAGCGACGCAACCGGCTTCATTGTGAGGAACGACCGTTAGCTCGCCACCTGCGCTATGCCACTGCCCACTGAGCTGAGAGCGACGCGCGTCCAGACACGCGTGCTCTATCGTTTTTGCAATACCTTATTTAGGTTTTTGAATTGTTTTTGTTAGTTATCACGCTGTATCCTGCATATAGTAGGCAGAGGGAACACTCCGTTCCCCACTTACGAAACGGCGAAACTCTACGCTGCGCTTTTGGCTTGGTACCAGGGGGAAGAAATTAAAACATTTTTAAATTATAATCCATTTCCCCGAGTGGGGATCGAATCCACAATCGTTAAAAAAATAACTATTATTAGTGAAACAATCGTATGAGAGTCCCTTTAAATTAAATATACGCAAAGCTTCAAAGTGTATTTTTTTCTGGCTTCGATAACTTTAAAACTACCTTCGTAGAATCAATCCCTAATTTGAGAAACACAATTCAAGAAATATTCTTCAATTATCATAAAATACAAATTGATTGGTGTAATTAAAACGTGCGATATGCGCGCGAATGCAGCCGTCTGTCTGTCACAAGTCGTATAACTGATAACTGATAGCGATTGGTGTCGTGTATTACGACATTTATTATGATCAATATTGTATTTTAAGTATAATATTACTATTTTTATTACTTGTTTGAAATTTATTTCAATTTTTATTTCTTCGATCTGGTGTCGAGGTAAAGCGCGGCGTTTAGTTCCGCCACTTTACTCGCAATGCATCCAGAACTCGGTGCGAAATTGGAGTGTCTTAACTCTGTAAGTGTATCCTGCTATGTGCGGGATACATTTTAAAACTGATCAATTTGTTTTTTCGTACTATAGAGAGAGAAACACAATAAAATACCTCAATAATAATACAAGTCGTTAAATATGAAGAAGTAATTTATCGACACAATACTAATAAATAAAATTAAAACGATTTTAATGAAGATTCATTTGAAAAAGCAATATTTAATTTAATGAAATAAACTTCCTAGGTACCTATTACTAGGGGACTAATGACAGCTATTATTTTTATCCTTAACTAGGTACCTACATATGATGACTATAATATATTACAACCTCGCAACCAGTCAGTTATGCAACATGAATATGTTAGTTATACGTTTCATAACATTTTATTATAAAAAAAACCTTAGTCATTAGACTTCGTTTCATAAACTCAATTTAGCGCTCAGCGCTGTAAAACGACCTGAGACTCTCGAAAGAACTTTGATGGATTACGTTCAAGGATTTCCGGCAAGTGTATTGACCCCCAAATATCTATCTTTTTATATTACTTATTTTCCTTATCTTAGTTGTATAGTTTAGTATGCAAGTAATAATTATAAATGGACTGTAAGTGTCCGTAAATAAAAACACGAAAATCAAGATTTATGTAAAAAATGTGTGCTTAGATATTTGTTACAATTGGAAAAAAATTGAGAAGATTTTTGTAATTTATGTTTTCTCCACCTACATGTAATTTAATTAATATTAATATTAAGCTATTAAAGTAATATTAAACATGTTATACATTACATCATCTTTTAGATAGCGGTTTATATGACTTAATGCATTGCACTTCATGGCCTGGCACACTTTTAAAACAACTCGCAATTTTGATAATCTAATGATATTTTTAGGTAAAAATGGAATCCTTATAGAATCATTTTGTTGTCAGTCTGTCAAGATCATTTATCTCGAGATAGCGTGGAGGTATCTAACATAAATTAATATCAAATAATCAGGTCTATGTTCCCTTAAAGGACAGAACTAAAACAAGTACAGAGAAATAACTCAACCCAATCGATTGATATGAGCATTTATGCATTTATTCTGCTGCATTTTTCATTTAGGATTTTAGTGCTTACAATACACAAATAAAGGAACGAAATAAAAGTGAAAATTTATAGGTTTTTCACAGAAAAAAATGTATAAAAAACTGATATTTGTAGTTTATTGTATACAAAATGAGTGCATACGGTCGCAAACTTAAGTTTGTCTGTCAACTCTTATAATTGGTACTTTCAGTTGACTTACAATTTTGAAATTGTTACGGAAGCCTCGGTGGGAGACTCCGGCTCGCACTTAACCGGTTTTTTAAGTATAATTATTTTACTTTTATCGAATAAACTGAATTTCTTCGGAAACATATTAAAACATCGCTATAAACGTAATTACGTACAGAATTGGTACGAATTTTAGCCAAATAACTCGATGCAATATTCTTTCAAGAGGAGTTCGTAAAGCTTCGAAGAGTACTTTTGGTAAATATTGAAAGCATGGCGCTAGGCCAAGCCGAGTATTGTGATGGAAATAAGGTTTGATCACGTACAATGAACAGTGGGAGGATGAGAGTGGGCAGGGCGGTTTTCGACAATATAAACGATATAGAGCAAGTAGGGTGCACTATAATATGCACATTGGCTTGTTGATATGAAGAAAATTGTTTACGCCTTTTTATTATTATATTCAAACAAAAGTTTTCTCGTTTCCCCTTCTGATTACAAAAGGGATTACAATAAAATTATCAATACGTATATATCCCTATATAAAACTGGAGAACTGAACAAAAAAATGGGAGATATGAGAAGATGAAAAACGTACTCGCATAGTTATTTCTCATAACACCATACATCTTATTACAAGAAATATTTTTAGTAACCTAGCGGGTACCTACGTTATATTTCTTTATCTAACATCATAAATCAAATTATATCTCAGGCCTTACATAAATAAAAATAAAAAAGCGCTAAGCTCCACATTATACGTACTTGTTTTTATTGTGTATCGTATGCAATCGACCTATTTCACCGCGTGTTTATCCCGACCACAGACGTGGGTGTACTGTTTCGAGCATTCACACAAACAGTGAAAGCAAACATTCAGTCGACGTTCCATGCTATGCTTTGTAGGGACCGTCACTTGACACCTGGACTTGGACTTCGTTATAATGCACTTCATTATTTAACTATTAGGTGAAATAACGTTTATAAATTAACAAACGAGGCCAGTCCTGGCGCAGGAGTACAAAGTGTGACTGTAAACGCGACAGGTGGTGGGTTCGATTTCTATTCAAAGACATTAAATCACCACTCAGGATGCAACCCCCAGAAATCGGCGTAAAATGGAAAACTGAGTGTCTTAATACTAGGTTGCTCCCGCTTACCCTGCTGTGTACGGACAGCGTGAAACTAATATAAATAAAACATTTAGAAGGTTTCATAAACAAAAATAAAATCCCCAACATTATATTAACATTATATATTTGGTATTAGATTAACTCTATCTTTACTTCATATTATTGTAATCAATAATAGTCGAAGATATATGCTTGTGTCAAGGCTTAACCGCACCGCCATGGTCGTAAAAGCAAAAATAACGTACCTACAGTCAATCAAGTCGACGGTAAGAACCGATCAAGATATTGAAAGGAATTCAATTGAAGAATTGAATGGAGTATAAAAGAACACGTCGAGTTTGAACATTGTACATAATACAATCTTTAAATTAATACAAGAATAAAAGTCATTCATCATTACTTTAGGCCAGTCGTGGCGTGGAGGCATAAAGTGTAAAAGTGACATATTGTTTGTTCGATTCCGATGGAAAACGGAGTGTCTTAACACTAAATTCTCTCTGTCTGCCCTGTTGTGTTGGTTGCCTATATAGCGTGACGCTGAAAAATCATTTATAAGATATAAACTCAACCTTCGCTATATTTTGTAACGTTATATTTTTAATTTTATACACCAGTTGCAATGGTAATCTTCGTTGGCACGTTCTAAAATGTTTGTATATTTATGAAAGTACTTTAAAAATATAGGTGAAGAGTATATCTTATCAGGAGAGTACCGCGCTATGGTACACAAATGATTAGATAATAATTACGTCTTGATAAATTTCCTTATATACACAGTTAAACAGAAATATTTTTTACAATATGTTGCTATTCTAAAAAAAGTCTATTTTTTTTTATAAATAATATGTATAAATAATGACAACAAACAAACATTTTATTTGTTATCTATGTCGAATATAAGTCCTGCACAAACCAACATTTGCTAACTTCACAAATATTTGCTTGTTAGGACGAGATTTCATATTACAATCTGTCACACAATGTTTCAATTTATGAAGATTCAGAAGAAATTCGATATCGATAACATCTTTTATAATACATAAGGAATGTTATCGTATTTTCAACGGATGATTTTATATTATAACTAGTGGACCCGAACGGTCCACCCGCTACTATTCGTATAGTTCTACCGGCTACGCCCGCTAGAACTATACGAATATTTATTAAATATATTATTGAAATTATTTTCAGTTTTCAATAGAGAGATGCGTTAAGCAAGCTCATTTTGGGTGACGTTTTCTAACTTTGCAAATCGTGGCTTAGCAACGGTCGCATAGCGACGGTTGTTATTAGTATGGCGGAATAAATTGCATGTCAAATTAATAAGTATTTTAATATATTGGTATATATCGAAAATATTACAAATATAAGAAAAAACAGTATCCTATGTTCATCCCGAGGCCCTTAAGTATCTCTATATGTGTATTTTATCACAATTAAATTAGCAGTTCGGCCCTGATTGCGTAAAAGACAGACAGACAGACACACAGACAGAGTTACTTTCGAATTTATAATATAGGTATGGATTGTTAAATCGACCATTCAACTAAATGGAATTCCATTTTTATTGTTTTATAACGTCACTTTCTCATTCAGTGTTGTTTAATAACAACATAATATTTTATACTACTCAACATGACCGTAACACTAATGAGGCTTACGTTTTTACTGATGAGGCCACTTCTTTACAACAGTCACGTCCTTAATGAAGCGTTACTTCAAAACTAGGTTTATGCCTTTGTAGAGTTTGCTTTTTAAATAATCACTTAGTTCATATTGTAGTTGATTTTATATATATACTAGTGCACCCGGACGCGGCTTCGCCTGCTTGAACAATAAGAATATTTATTAAATATATTTATTTCAGTTATATTCAGAAATTATATTCAGTTTTCAATAGTATACTAATTAGTAGGAAAATATAAGCCTAGATAATCAAAAAGAATAATAAGTAGAGACTGTGTGAGTAATGTGAGTTATTGACATGAACCAACAAAAAAAGTAAAAGTAACTAAAAACTAATCTTAATATTAGAAAAAGTACCCAAAGATACTGGAGGAAGGTCACGTAAAAAGCATGAGGATCCCCCGGCATGTATGAAGAGGTTGATGACAGTGGTTGAAGACGAGAGAGGCATGTAGAGACCGTAGTGGCGCTCCGTTCTCTCTGACTACCACGCTAGGGATCGTGAAGCGTGGTGCTCTGTATGTATGTATATTTATATATTTACTAGTGGGCCCGGACGCGGCTACGCCCGCTTGAACTGTACGATTATGTATTAAATATATTTATGAAATTATTTTCGTTTTTCAATAGAATTTGTAAGAAAAAATAAGCCTAAATAATTAAAATAAGTTAAAAAAGAATAATAAGTAGAGATTTATTATTAGATAAAATATCTGAGTAACCGAAATGAACAAACAAAAGAAGTAAAAGTAACTAAAGGAAATTCTTAATATTAGAAAAAGTACCTAAAGTTTGCCGTGCGCGCGTACTAAACATTTTTCTATATTAAATAATTAATATTTTTTGCGAACAATATTAAATAAAATCCCAAATGATTAAAATTACGATATTTTAAGTGTATAACATCGGTATAGATAACCGAACTGAGATAAATTAATAAGTAGTAGTAGTAATAAGCAGCAAATAATTAAATAAAAATTAACAGTAATTCGAAAATATATAAAAATTTACAAAACCATCAAAGTCATCTGCCCGTTCGCGTCGGTCATACTATACCTACCACTCGTAGGCTAGGTCATTCCGAATCACTGACATCTCCTTAATTATTTATTAAATTGTTATACAGTAAACCATCTTACGTATAATTTCCATCTAGATGAAATGCTAAAAGTGACTATTATATTTATTTTCATAAGGATGAATATCAAATTATAGAAATCATCTAATTTTTGTTAATGTATACAAATCTATATCTATAGTATATATCAACGCGGACTTTTTTAAACAATATTTAAGGGACAATATTTTTGGAGAATATTGTTTTTGTGTCTCATAAGGTTGAGTCGGCGCGCGCCATGTATGCGTTAAGCAAACTTATTTTGGGTGACGTTTTCTAACAACAAACTTTGCAAATCGTTGCTTAGCAACGGCGGTTGTTATAAACATGGCGGAATAAATTGCATGTCAAATTAATAAGTATTTTAATATATTGGTATATATCGAAAATATTACAAATATGAGAAAAAAAAGTATCCTATGTTCATCCCGAGACCCTCAAGTATCTCTATATGAGTATTTTATCACAATTAAATTAGGGGTTTGGCCCTGATTGCGTAAAAGACAGACAGACAGACAGACAGACAGAGTTACTTTCGAATTTATAATATAGGTATGGATAGATACATATTTATTAATTGTTTAAATTACTTTTCTATTTATATATATTACTTTTTTCACGTTCTCGTTAGTAGTTTATTTTTGTATGTTAGATAATATGCTTTCACACATGCAAACTTATTTTAAAAATTATGATTTCTGCGCGCTACTAGTAGTGTTTTCTTAAATCAAAGTTCGCATTCGCATATTAGATTTAATTAGAAATTTAACATTTGTTACTTTTTACATATTTATTATTTAATTTAAAGCGAATTAGGTATATTATTGTTTAGTATATCTGCTCATATTCAATTCCTTGCAGCTGTAAACACCATAGGTGAACTATCACGACTGACACTAATTACCCCCCCCCCCCCCCCCCNCCCCCCCCCCCCCCCACACACACAAACTATGAATGTAAGACGTGATTTTTTTAAAATCCGATACATTTCATTGAGATAGAAAAAAAAACCTGTTACATACCTTCGACTTGCGCAACATTGACAAACTTACAGTTAGTCGAGTGGGTGAACAGCTTCGTTTGTTTGAAAGTATTTAAATTACTTCGTAACATATTTCACTCGGGTTATAATTGATGAAGAGTTCTTTCTCCGGAAGAATATACCATTAATTTTAAGGTATAGCGCTGTCTAAAACTTATTAATAGTATTCAAAATTTGTTTCGTGCAGAATTTGTTGTTTTTGTTTTCAGCAACGGATATCACGGGTAATTAAATCTCGAGGAAATGAAATATTTATTTAAGTTTATATTTTCATTTTCTTCGCTCTGGTGTCGAGGTAAAAGCGCGGCGACCCTCCACTCAACCGCAATGCCTCCAGAATAGTACAGCCTCCAGTATAGGCGAAAAGTGAAAAACTGAGTGTCTTAACACTAGGTATTTCAACAGTCAACCATATAACACAAAATAACTTTTAAAATATAAATATAGTTGCTACATTTTTTGGAGAGCAGGTACATGACATTACCCGCGCTAGGTGTAAACTGATAGAAGACACACTTCGTGCCCTTCATTATTCTATTTTAATCTGTAAACCTGGAAATATAAACATTATAACAAATACGTCCGCACTTGTTAATGATGTGTCCTGAACATGAACACGAAGCAAATTGACGTCAATAACATACTTTCGTCGAATTGATAACCTCCTTTTCTTACAGAAGTTGGTTAAAAAAATAGGGACCGGTAGTATCTTAACACTACGTTCCCTCTGTTTACCATGGCATACATGGTATATAATGGAAACATGATACAGCTGAAAAAAAATCTATTTTGTATTTTATAAACTTATTCTTTTTAACCGTTTTCAGTTTCCGCTATTTCTGAACTCAGCAATCCTCGAATTACGCTCCTTTCGTAATTTATCTTTGTCAGTCACATCATTACATCTTTACAGACATTTATCACTTACCAGATTTTGATTATTTCTTTTCAATTTACACTTAATTTCCAATTTGAAACACTGTGTGATGAGTGGCGGCACTCAACGCCGCGTTTTGTTTTGTGAAGTAAGGAAATGAAAATTATACATTGGTACGTTTGGTGAACACATCATTTTAATTTCAATTATAATAAAATTATCCATGCATTATTTTTTATTTATCTGCTAATTGTATAACAAAATGTAATAATAGTATTTACTTAGCTTGAATTTCAAATCAAAAATAACCTAGAAACACACGTTTTGTTGATTTTATGTTATGATACTAAGTAAAACTTACATCGTTCAAACTGCTGCTGCATTTGATTAACGACCAACTATGCCACATTTCCAAAGCAATTAAATTTATATTACATTTTCTTGCTTTGGTAAATATGTAAATTTAATCCTTCCGTTTTTTTCTTTGGTTGCCTGTAAGACATCGCTTTTAGTGATAAGACCGCTATTGCACACTTGATAATCGTATTTCTAATGAATTGTATTTTATTTTTCTCTTCTTATTTGTGCAGTAAAATAAATTATATGTATATTAAAATAAAAACACCTACACACTGATATTTCCCACTATTAGGAAATTAATTTTTAAAATATAATTCTCATATAGAAAAAAGACTTAGATATAAGTAGATTAAATCTTTGTGGTTTGCTTAATAAATAACGTAGCAAGCGTCAAATTTCAACCAGCGCAACAAGCCGACCGCCGTGTGTGTAACTATCTTAGCACGGTCATTAACCTCGCGAATACTAGAATAAGTACTATAATTTACTATATGCCTAATACCTCATGGCTCTTCCGTACTTCCTTCCATTTCGGACAGGTCGTTAGTTTCTCTCATTACTACAGTTAGCTAATTATAGATTTTCTTATTTAAAGTGAAAATGCTTAATGTAAATTTCATGGTAAAGCTGGTTGTAATTTCTAATAGCTTTAAAGTAAATGCCAAAAAAATGATATAATGTTACATAAATCCTAAATTGATACAGTGCGATATTTTATTGCTTTTAAAAAATATTGAAGGAAAGCGAGTAGAAAATGAATATATACACATTTAAGATGAGAGGGATTCCTCGTACAATCAAATTGGGCAATTTTCCGGCAGAAGTCATTTTCAAATAAAAATGTTGGAAAATAAGTCACGTACAATTTAAATAAAAACGTATTTTCAAAATTTCTTGGAAATAAATAAACAATTATTAAATAACAATAAGTACATTAGAGGTATTTAGTATAATTTTATGTAATGAACTTACGTAAACACTAATTTATTCATTTAAGTACAAAATTATATACTATTTTATATGACAAAAATAACAATAAATAATTAAAAGGGCATTACGTGATCTACTACTAGCTTTTATGTTGTTTATTCAAATAATGTATATAGCGGCGACGCCCAAAAAATACTTTATAAAAGCATTTCATACAATCATAATAGCCAGATGTTGCAATATCAATTGAGTTTCATTCATGCATAACGCACACATGGTTAACAATTCGTACAATTATCTCTTAGTCGGCTTACAGATAACGCTTATTTATGAGAGTGACGAAAAACATTGCTTACTATTAGCCTAGTATACGAGTATATACACATACTGCGAGCCAATTGATTTTACTTATCAATTTTATTAAAATATAAACATGTCTTGCCCTAATTCTTCTTGAAACAGTAATAGCCAAATTATTGTATTTATATTAAGTAATTATAGAAATTGACACGTACATTAATACAGCATGGAACTAGGTTCTATTTCCATTCGGCGGAACGTTCATATTAAAATGATTTCCGTTTCCCGTCTACATAGCGAAAGGTCACTTTCTCTAATTTCCACCTGGAAAGATTGCCGCCTGGCTCCAGAATCGAAAATTTGTATATTTATAATACAGTTATAAAAAAATACATATTTGAATGTATATTATTTTTATTAAAAGTGCATATAGGTAGTGCAAGATTATTATTATTTTTAAAAAGGTAATAAGCTTATAACCTAAGCGTTAAAGCCTATATTTGATACTATTATTATTTCAACATTTAAATGACATTAGATACCATCCAATGCGAGGGTCGCACTCGAACAACCGATGTTCGCAGTCTCTATAGAAAGCAAATAATAGTAAATGATAGAATATGTGCATGAATAATAAATAATGGACGTATCAGACGCCTCAGTGCCGTCTGTGTCGTTCAGTCGTTTTTTACCGCAACAGCTGGACGGGCACGTGTCCGGAATATAGATATAAACTTTTCATGTAAATTCAATTTTTGAAAGCCATTAGGCATAACAATTAAGCGCGTTAAAAGATAAAAGATAGATAAACTTTATTCTGTAAGCGGTATAATTAAAATATTGTTATTTAGGTTTATGACTTATGCTATCGTAGTGCTCTACTTGGGTGGCATTATGCATTTGCAATCCTATATGTTGATGTTTACGTAATCAAATTCTATATTAAATATCTATGCGGATAGTAATAGGGTTGTACTTCTTTTTTATTTTTTAAATTATTTCTTAGTCTTGTTATAATAGCTAATTAAATTGTAAGTCGGTTCAAAAGCAACATTACTTTTACATTCATAAAACAGGAATTGTGGTAAACTAGCGACTTTTTCTGACGTTCACTACCATATAAAAGTAGAGCGCTAAGAGCTGTTGATGATTTTCTCCCTTTGATGGCAATTAAATCCAGTTCTTTAAATAACGTGTTTTGCTTTGAACACGTGCCGCCTCTAGCCATACAAAAGACCTGTCAAGATTTAATGATTATTTTATAGAGCGGACCCCCTCCGTTGAAAATTATAATGAATGTATGTTACTCAGTCATCGTAATAAATATATTACCATTTTAATGCAATTTTATCACTGGACCATAACAACACATTAGTGGTCAGCGACTTTAACGTTACAAATACTTAGCTTGAAATATTCTGTTACAAATATAGAACTAGTATTGAAGTTTTTAAGTATTTTAAAAATGGTTTAAATTTGTAGGTATTATATAATATTTTCATTTCCAAACAATAATCTTTTTTTTATTAAAAAAAAATAAAAGTTAACACATATAAACTGTAGCGAGAACACAAAAGACAGTAAAAAATCTTTAAAAAAAAAATCTAAATCAATCTAGAAAAAAATAATACTTTCTAAATATAAAATCTGTCCATTATATCAGTTTACAAGATTGCAAATCGTTAACATCTGCCCAAAACATGTGAATAAACATCTGCGAGTCAATCATTTGAGAGCCCTAGAGTCGTGACTGTCCGCGCTTATCTTCCCCCATGATTTTAATTAGGCTCTATTCACTTATCATTGCATTCCTATTAGAAACGGTTAACGTTTTCATGCTCGGCTGCGCGGACGCTGACATCGCTATAATTCTTCATTTTTTGATACAAATTAAAAATAATAATTTATAATATATAGTAGTTGGTATTTATGTACGTCAAAATCACTATTTTTATATTATTTAACAAAAAAAAGTCGGTTTTTCTTAATCTATATTTATTTTATAGAAAAATAAAACATTTCTCTTCTGTTTCAGGTAAGTATAGCCAATTGTTAATAAAAAGTGCAGATAAGTTGCACCTACATTCCTACATATTATATACTTAAATAATATTCAGTGAATCAGTTCTGTAAAAAGAAAAAATCCAGAAGTTCTATTTAATAAATACAGAAAGATAGATATATATAAAACTATTACAAAATAATTAATAATAATAAGTAATTTTATTGTGAACTTACTCTTCTCACTAGAATTCAATTTGCTATTTAAATTATTATATAAACTGTAGAAGTCAATTTTATTTTACATTTGTTTCCTACAGGTTTAAAAAATCTTAAATTGTCGCTTCTTTATAGAATAAATTCGACATGATAACGAATTTGCTCACTTTAATTAAGGTCTATCTCCTGACCCTTCATTTATGCCGATGGGCACAGCGACCCCATTGCGAAATAAATTGCTCTCCGCCGCGTCTTAGCTGTCGGAAGTTAAAAGCTCTTTAAATAAATTATTTTACACTCTTGTTCTCTATTATACCTACTTGCGTTTGCTTTAAAATATAACTAATTAAGAGTTCCTTGAAAATATAACATTTACATTTTACATTATTAATGTCGATCGATATCTTTATGGAAATTGAGATAAACGTTTCAAAATATTTAAATAAGATATTTTGCTTAATATTCGAAGAAATTAAGAAAAACTTCGATGAATTGAAATTAAAAATGCGAAACCATTATTGTTATGTTTTATATTTTTTTCTTTTAAGGTAATAATATTAACTTTTGTACAATTAATAAAAAGAATCTTCCACACTACATCTTATAGATATTCTTAACACAAATTATATATAGGTACGTATTTAACGAGTAAGTATTTAACGTTAAACAATATAACTTGCTTATCTCTAAGCCACATCGATATCAGTCACGAGTGGCGGCAATAGAGAAAGGGCATGGAGGAAGCGTCCGTTTGTCCGTTCGTATGCATAGAAGCGCCGAGTGAATAACCAATTTCATACCAGTCCAAACACGATATCAATTATTATAATTTAATTGAAATTATTAATAATTATTATCGAAAATAATTATAAACTGTACCTTAAAATGGTCCTTTATTTTATTTTATTTAAGTTATTGTATAACATAGAAACAACGCGAATATTTCTTCGTTTGCTAAAATCTCTATAATTTTGTTTTAGAAATCTAATTAAATCATAATACTATAATTTCAGCGGTTTTTTGTAAAGGTTGGTTGCTAGAAGGAGAAACTATTTCATTTTGACATTTTCAAAATTCTTCATGCGCGAGCTCGGCGTGATCTCCTTGACCTTTACTACCGGGTCGGTCGTCTTTAAATGTTATAGTCTAAAAAGCATTCGAATATTTCAAATAGGTACACCACAAAAGTATCCATGTTATTTTTTGATTCTGGCATTTACATTTTTTTTTGTAAAACGCTTGTACGCTGAAAATAACAAGTTTCAAGAATCTCCGTTAGCCGAAAGTTCACCAAAGACGTTAAAGATGCCAAGTGCACGAAAGAGCACTCTCCACAAATCCGATACACTTCTTTAAATACCGGAACTCAACGACGTGCTTTATCGAGCTCTAGAAAGAGCGCAGAAATAAAAATAACTAATTCCCTTACACAGGGGTCGAACCCGCAACAGTCGCGTTAATCCATCCATCAGACCTTGTTCCACTTCTGTTTCGTATACAGCAAATAAAAAATATACATAAAAGCGTTGATAACTACTGCGATAGCCAAAATATTTAAACGACGACTAAATGACATTATCGAGATAAACTTCAAGACAATTTGCCTTTTACGAGAGATAATAATTATCTTAATATTATTCTGCGTACATTCTGATGTAAACGTTAAATACGGCATACTATACTTAAACCGAATTATACATAAAAGTACATTTCTCGTACTAATTGAAATGCCGGATAAAACTTGAACATTTTTGATAACGTCATGCTGTATCCCACACATAGCAGGATAGATAGAGGGAACCTGGGAACCTAGTGTTAAGACACTTTCGTTCTCCATATTCCGCCAAATTTGTGTGGATTGCGTGTTAAGTGGCGGAACTCAACGCCGCTCTTCAGTGTAAGTATATACAACGTCTAACGCTTTTTAATTTGTATTTGAAAATTAAATATTATAAGCAAAATAAAAAATAAAATAAATCTAATAATATTTCATATTTTTATATATTTTTTTGCTAATTGGGGTTATAATTAAAACACGAGTCATACATTTTTTTTTTGTTTTTACAGTGTGAAGCTTATCCCCTCATGGTGGGATCACAGGTAATAACTAATAATATAATTTGTTGCTACTTTCTTTCGTTACAATTCTCATAGGTACTGTATACAATCGTTATTAATGCACTTATTAATTGTTACTAAGTTATTCGGATTATTTACCAAACAATATATCAAAATGTCATCCTCGCTTGTATTTCTAGAGGCCAGGAATACGTAGCTCCTTCATCCTTTGTTGTGCGTACCCAGCATCGAATGGAACAATGCTGAAATTTATGGATCCATGACTTACTGCCGTTTCCTTATTCATAACACTGTCACAAACAGTGCTATAACACACTTTTGTGTATTATAACCCTATCAAATGCCCTTATATGGATATATTGGTAGTGAATGAAATAATATCACAATCATCTCGTAATGATCTATGAAATGAAATGAATTTTCTTAATATATCGTACTTTTGTTTATTGAATACATTTTTAAACGATACTGTAACTTATAATATACGGATAAAAATAGATAGATATCTAAATCGTTGTCGAATATCATTATTAATTCGACATTTTCTTATACACACGAGTATACAAAAACGATAGTGATATAATACTAATAATCTATGAACCAGTTTCACTTAATTTAACTTACATTCATCTTAAATATATTAGTGTGACTAGAGCAGGTATATTTATATGTTAAACGACTTTATCTAGTAGTGATAATAGGATGATTTATACGCGTAATTTTTTTTCTCATCTTAGCAATCTTGACATTTTACACAGTGTTATTATTAATATTACGAAAAAATTAAAGTAAAATGGTGAATTTGATTTTGATATTGACATTTAAGTAAAGCTTTTGCTTTAATAATTTAAACTGGACGGTCCTGGCCTCGTGGCGCATGCCTCGTGGTACGAGTGTGTGACTGTAAACGCGAAGGTTTTGGTTGTTATTTATTAAGATTTTCATTTTACTCTAAAAAAGACAAGCGCGGTGTTGAATTTCGACACTCAAAACGCAATGTCTCAAAAATTAAGCTCAAATTGGGGAACGGAGTGTCTCAACACTAGATTCCATTTTCCTGCCTTGCTATATGAAGGATCTGGAGTGCAGCTGAAAAAAACAGTAAAATTTTGCTTCAGCCTCGCATACTCTATATTTTAATATAAACTCTTCTTAGATTCAATTGAAAACGTAAATGGACAATTTGTTACTTATGCAAATTATTATTAAATATGCCAGTGGGAAACGAGAGCTAATTTAAAGCGGAGCCAAAGCAGGTTTCCTTGTAGGCGCACCGCTTTAGTAGATTGACCTTGCTATAACTACGCCAAATGTTGCTGGAGTGGCCTTGTTTTA
The DNA here is from genome assembly GCA_013403645.1 of Heliconius nattereri. NCBI lineage: Eukaryota > Metazoa > Arthropoda > Insecta > Lepidoptera > Nymphalidae > Heliconius > Heliconius nattereri. Next base: position 9,529,696 of record JAAIXI010000234.1, on the reverse strand, counting down.
AGCCACTACGACTTTAGTCACGCCACTCATTTGATCAGTCATGGACCTACTGTTATATTAAACTATCATTATATAATCTTTAAGGCTTTGTAAGATTTTAAATGGCTGTCTGCTTTTGAATAGTCGTGTATTATGAAAAATAAACGTCTATAAGAAAATTACAAAATACAATTAATAATAATTGAGGCCAGTCGTGGCTCTGGGGCACACACGTACGACGTAGTAAAGGCGACGACAGGTCGTGGATTCGATTCCGACTCTCGGAAATGAAAAATGTAATAATTTCATTTACTCGATGTGATAATAAGGCAAAGCGGGGCGTCGAGTTCCGTTACTTAATGCTTCCAGAATTCGACGGAAATGTTTTAATGGAGTGTGTTAACACTAGGTTTCCAGGTTCCCTCTGCCTATTCTACTATGTACGGCATACGCCATACATATACGTTAAACACATACGCATACGTTAAATTTAAAAAACTGAAATAATTTGAGTTATACTAAACGTTTACATTACAATGATACCTTTTGCTGGTGATTAAGCAGAAATTTTATTAATTGTAAGTAAAAATGAATAATAGGTCTTCCAGGGTCTTCTTGAGCAATTTTATCTTCTATTTTTATGGTGTTAACTGTTATGTACCTTATAACATTTTAAATAATGACAAGTTAATAGCATAGTTAATAGGTACAACGTGGAAATAATTATTTGAAACTGAATATGCGCAGGCGTGTTCCGTGATACGCCTACGAGCATGACTCACGTTCACGTATCACAGACTTCCAGACGAGAAAACAAGAAGATACAAATTAAGTACAGCCCTCATCGTATAGCATATCATATTGCTGGTTCTCGAAATTAGTCTTCTTTATTAATTTCCATATTCCAAATTATTAATTACCATCAAAACAATTAGCAAAGTTCAGTTTTAGAAATTCTTTGCTTGTTTGCTTTTTTACGAACAAAATGTGGATAACAACTACCTACTAAGTCATAAAATTTTATTTCGACGTTTATACATATGAATTAGCTCTTGTTAATTCTATAAAATTAACAATCATTTATTTCCTGTATTGCAATATACAACTAACTTTAAATTACAACATTATGCAACGAGAAGTTCTTCCTGCACGCTAAATGTTAGTCTCACCTTTGCTATCTTAGATCGGAGAACTTCCGCGATTAAGAAACAATTAAAATGTCTTGGGAACCCAAACAAGATTTATAAATTGTTTTTTTTTACTCAAATTCAGAAACATCTGTATACCTATATAGAATTATTATTAATAATTTTAAATATTAAATGTGTAATAATTCTTATAGTTGTATAAAAGCCAGAAATATATAATTTACCTGGTTTCTAAAGAGAGGCCTCTGTCTATTTATAAAGCAAAGGAACTGTCCTCAATTGTTTAAGTTGAGTACGCGGTAGATTGTCCCAGTTGCGTAATGCTTTTAATTTCCTGCTCTAACAATTATCTCCTTGACATTTGACCGCTTTCACTGTCTTCAATAAGAGATTACTCAATATCCCATGTTATTGTTTTTCGTGCTCATTTCCTTATATTATATAGGCGAAATATAAATATATCATAATATATTTTAAAACTAGAAATTAATTTGGCCTAAAACCATGACTATAAAAAACTAATTACTTACAGTAAAAAACAATTTTTAATTAATTACCAAAAAAAATAATCATCGATATTAAAGTACCACCGAGCACAAATATGAACTGCATTTTGAATTTCAAATTGTTAGGAAAAAAACGTTGAAAAGAAAAAAAATAATGCACGTCGTGCTGAGAGGCGTGGAAAGGGTTGGAAATAAAATCACTCATAGTAAAACTGTGGGCCTTTGTTAATAGTCATTGCATTACGATTGCATTGAATTCTTCCATTAAAGAAGGCGTAGAGAGAATACTGCCACACTTCCTTGCGCTTTGCCTTTGTGCACACGTCCAAGCGCGAACAATGACGTTTTCTTATCGACAGCTCTTGACAGGCAAAAGCTTTTTTGTCGCGATAAGGAACAGGCCGAAGAACTACATACGACCAGGTTGCTAAGATTTTGACCGTAAAAGCTCCTCTTGATTCGCACCTCACGTCACAATGTGAAAAAACAAAGTATTGGTTGGTTTGTTTGTTATTATTGTTTGAACTGAAATGGAATCCATAATAATATTTTAATAGAGTTGAATCCTAATAATTCCATAAAAAAAATTCTACAGTTTATTTAAATTTTTTTTCGGCACGTGTTTTGATATTCCACATAATTATAGAGAGTAATCCTAGTTATCCTTAATAATTTAGCCTTTTCTTCTTAACGCTTATTAAAGTCGTAGTAACATATGTACATCACACCTCAAATGCAAAACACTTAACCTGTCGCCACCTGCCTCTCGCTTCATCGGTGCTGTGCCTTAATTACACCAGTTCAGGTCAAGAGACCTCTCAGTTCTTTCTAGGTCGAATAAACTTTTGAAGCAATTAAATGTAACTCGTTTAATCGTTTGATCAGCTTAGTAGCTTAACGTTTTCCACAACCATTTAAAGTCATACATTATCCAATGGCATTAAAAATAATGCATCAGAGAGCGTATTAGATTAAACAGCTTTTAAATTAGTAGTAATTTGTTTAACAAAATGTTATAAACATAGACCACACTCGAGTACTGGAGCCTAGAGGTAGTCGTGGACTATAAGTCATCGACCGCACCGCCTCAATTAAGTCGGTTTGCCGAGAAAACAATCTTCTATGAAGCCATAAACCAATTTTATGTGTATTTTACTTTAATTGTTTATAAGTTATTAAAAGAGCAGGGGGGGACGTAAATCTTGCTTGACATTTTAAAAGTTCGTATGAATAGCATGTGATTTAAATCTAGCCTTATGAATTATACTATACATTCATGGTGAAATAGTATTATTCATTTCTTGTGTAATTGGCATAATTAGTGATGGTGATACCTGGAAACAGAATAAAATGTTGTATATGATAATATTTGGTATGGAAATAATATGAAAACTAATTATAGAATAACCGTCATTAAAATACTTTTGAATTTCTTCTTAATACGAACGAAGAATATAAAAATGTTGTATTATTAAAATGTTGTATTATGAAATGTTGTATTATTAAAATGTTGTATTATGAAATGTTGTATTATTTTATCGTAATACCTATTTTATTATATATATCAATAGTAGGTACCGTTTTATAATTTGAATTACTGCCACCTTATTCGTGACTTGGCACGAAGCAAACAATTCTCAGGGGTGCATCGGAAATCTTGACAATTCTACGATTTGAAAGTCATTCCCTAGTGTATTAGTCCTCGTTCTGTTTTGTGTTACGTTATTGAGGTAACTAGGTTTAAAGAATATATTTAGATTAAATAAGTTTAATCTACATATATAAAATCGAAAGGTCACTCACTCATCACGAAATCTCAGAAACTACCTGTGTTAGGAATCTCAAATTTTGTATAGGAGTTATTTATAGGACGTAGGTGCTCGCTAAGACGGGAATTTGCAATATTCGACTTCTAAGGGGTTGTTTTTGGACTTGAAAGTTTCTATGAAACTTCGTTACTACAAATGCTAGGAGTATCAAATTTTGCATGGACGTCACTTATAGGACGTAGGTACTCGTGGAGACAGAAATTAATAATAACGTAGTACACGAATGCTAAGCCGCGGGCGGGCCGCTAGTAGTTTTTTTTAGTTTTTTAATCGCATTCAAACATATTCCAAAAAGCCAGGGTAGTTTCCAAGTAAAAGTGACGCAGGAGGCACCTCTTCAGGCTTAAAGTATATTTCAACTGGGATTTTTTTTAAAAATATTCGCTGTCTACTCCAAATTCACTTTGACTAATAAGGCAAACAACATTATTTCGTTCTTAACGTTGTTATAAAATGTTGCATGGAGAAAGGAGATCTTTTTCGTTTCCTTTCAAAAAATATTCTTAAAACAACTTCCATATAGTATATCTTGTAATCTTAGGGTTCCATATCTAAAATGGAAAAACAGAACTCTTATATTAGTTGTACGTCAGTATGTCAGCATGTCTGTTTGTCTATCCGTCTGTTTAGACCATTTATGCCAAGATAACATGGAAGTATCAAGGTGAAATTAGTATCAAATATCCAGGTTTATGGTTCCTTGGAGCACCAAATGATTGTATACGTCCGCAAATTTATGTTTGTCAACTTTTATTAATCACGTTTCCATTGACCTACAATTATGAAATGGATGCGGCATCCTTGGTGAGGGAGATCGACTCGCACCGGTTTGTTTGTATTTAATAGTAATAATTTTCAGCTCTACTATATAGTTTTCTACTTGTAAGGGACGCTGGTAACGCCTAGCTATAAAAATACAGTTTTTAATGATAATAAAAACTCTGTCGAGCTTACTATGAGCTACTTACATCAACTATGTAAAATTTTTATGAAGCAACCTAACTTTTAGTATCCTGTATAAAGTTGAAGTTAAGATACTTCTTTGCAATCTTAGTAAAATTTAAGAGGATACTTAAACGTCTTAATTACAAAAGTTATATTTCCATCTTGAGTTTCTGTTTTTAAAATATCTAGCAAAGTGAAACTTACGAGAAGTCTTAGCAACATGAAATATTTATATGTGTTATACATATATTTCACAATATACGACACAAAAATCATCCGAATATTTAAACAATTCGTTACTTTAAAATAGAAAAAAAATTACATATAAATTATTTCTTTAATATATATTTTTTATTATTATTATTTTAGATATTGTTATATTTAAAAAATACATCACATAACAACAGTTCAAATAAAAATAATAACTTAATACTAACTATTTTCACGGAAATCCCCCATCATAAAACACATAAGAGGCAATAATCATTTATAATAATCATGTTCTGTTTCTTTTATTGCGTACACGCCAACAGGATCTATAGGATATCTTTCAAAGAAATAAATCGCCCCCCATTCCTCCATCCCGATTTGGTGAAACGACTTCTGAACCTTTGCGTACTGATTTATTTAACGCCATACTTGGAACTATCGACCGTAAGAATGTGAGCTACCGTTTGTCGGACCTATCCATTTTGCAGCTTATCTACCTATTGAATATATACGTTTTGGCCCGTTAAGTTATAAATAAGTGTTAGTTAATTATTTACTGTATTAATACTTTGATTTTGCATTTTTATTATTTACACTTGGGGTTTTATAAAAATATTTTTTTTTATGATTGTTAAAGATACCAATATTAATAAAAATTATATTAATATTTAATTCGTATTTGTACTAGTAGTTATAGAATTTTCACTTAAACGAACATTGCAAATAGATGGAAATTATAAGATTTCTTTCTGCACTTTCTCTAGTTAATTTGTTAGCTAAGGCCTTGTGATTTTGAATGAGTGCTTAAAATTACCATAACATTGGTGTCATGTAAATTTTAATAAAAATGTATATATAATACATTTTTCAACGTCATAAAATTTGTGTGTAAATGTATAAATTATCTCTTGTTTCCTTAAATAGCCCTTTTTAATTGTCTGTGACATAGATAAAACCATTAAAAATTATATATTATTTATTAATAATACAGCAAACATAACTTTCCGTATTTACAAATAACTAAAACAAAAAACGGAATGAAATTCGATGGAATTAGTTGGTATCAGACCGTAACAATACAACGACGGGTGGATTAATAACCCTGATTCCTCTTTAGCAATTCACGATTTTAAATTAAACTGTTAACTAACTTTGTTATAATTATATGTAAAAAATATATATTGTAAACCAATTAACGATTAATATTTAAAAGCTTTTGTATAATTTAATGTAATCTTTCATTTAAAACTAAAAACCGTCAAATTGTTAATTGTTTCTAATGTACAATGCAAAGTAAAAAAAAAATACGTTACCAGTAAATCCACCTATTAACACATAGTAAATATGCCAGAGTAACCGCGGAAGATGTTGAAAAGCGAAGGTGTTGAACACGAAGACCCATTGTTTGAGCCAACGTACCCGCCACGAAGACCCATTGTTTAAACAACCACGGCCATCGGCACTTCAAAGAGCCATGAGCCATGTTTAAACACTGAATAGCACTAAGGCGGTGCGCTGGCCCTGTTTCATTTCCTGCACTATTTACTGCGATGCAAGTGTAACATTTAAATTAAACGTGAAACTATCTTTTAGCACGGTGACTGTAACGCGACGGTTGTGGGTTCCATCCCCACTAGAGGAAGTGAAATATTTATTTACGTTTATATTCCCATTTCTTCACTCTGGTGTCGAGGCAAAGCGAGGCGTTGAGTTCTGCCACTCAACTCGCTATGCTTCCAGAAAGTGGGGAACGGAGTATCTTAACACGAGGTTTGCTACCCTGCTGTGTGCGGGATACAGCGTGAAGCTGAGCTGAAATTAAATTTTAATGAGTATTAGAAAGTAGATTAGAAATATTTCTTCTATTGACGGTTAGTAGAGTATCAGTAAAATTTAACACTCGAAAAAAACTGTGATAACGGTAAAGGTAAAAACGTAAAAACTCCGTTTACTCTACAATAAGCAGTTGACTTTGATGGTCTGCTGTGAATTAATAGGTAAATATATAGGTACTTGGACGTGCGAAATTTCGAAACTGCTCTCAAGTCACCTTTTCCCTTGCTAATAGATTTTGTCTGAATACAGGGTCTCTGTTTTCATTTTACTATATTTGGATACAGTTCTTAATAATTTATGACTTAAATTTATATTTATATATATACTACACTCTCTTACTCTCGATACTCTTGTGAATTTATTTTTTGTTAGTTGTTAAGTACGATTTTCATTTCGAGGAATATATTTATAGAGAATATATTCAAATTGCTTACTTTTATTATTCCGGTAAATTAAATCGCGGCGTTGACTTCCGCAACTAATACAAACAATATTTCAAAATTTTAGCTTATAATTTCAACAATGGTCTTTTGAACGGAAGTAATTTGGTAATTATAGACCATGTGTGTGGTATTTATAACTTTTATAATTGGCGTTTGTACTAGCTTCACAAGAAATTACTAGCAATTAAATGCTTTAAAACAAAAGGAAGAAGTTTTTTTCTAAATATGTATATATAATTTTATTGATGATTGAAAGAAATTTCCGATAAGTATTTTATGTATTTGTACCTAAGAATTTTTTGCAATTAATTTAAGTAAGACACCTGTCGTTTTGAGACAGTTAGAACAGGTGGAAAGTATACTTGTAGAGCTTCTATATAAGTAAAGGGCATACATAATATACTTAATTTGAATAATATTACTACAAAGAAAAAATATATTTAAAATGAAGCTCTTTATTAAATACCTATGTATCTAAGAGAGTAGAGTGTATTTTTTATCTTTATTGATTCGATATTTAATTAATTTGGTGAATATCTTTTTTAATTTTATAATTGTAGGTGTTTTGTCGTGGCCAGTTACGAATCGAATTTCATTCTGTTTTGTGTGTTATTGTTATAAACTAATTATTTAACCCAAATTAAAAATTTATAACAATTTGTGATTTATAATAGTAATAAAACTTGTCATAAATATTTACTTAACAATGAGACTAAATTCTTTAAATTATTATTATTATTTTTATATATGCAGACAACAGATAAACAAAAGTCAATAGTTACAAATTCAAATTCAAAATATTCTTTATTCAAATAAACCATAAAAGCATTTTTGAATCGTCGAATGTACATGTCAACAAAAAGCTACCACCGGTTCGGAAGGCAGTTCTGCTGAGAAGAGCCGGCAAGAAACTCAACAGTTGCTCTTGCCAAAGTCAATGGTCAATTTTATTATTACAATAGCTGACAGCTATCCCGCCTGATATTCAATAGACATTAATGCCATACATGTTCATCCTCCAAATATTCTTGTACAGTGTAGTAAGCTTTATTTGTTAGAATTTTTTTTACAAATACTTTAAATTTTGGAAGTGGCAAACTTAGAATACACTGCGGAATTTTATTATATACACGTATACTCAGACCCATAAAAGATTTATTAACTTTTTGGAGGCGAAAACTTGGCGTAACAAGCTTATCATCTAATCATCTAATCATATGTCTATCGCTATTTTTATTATGACAATGTATATTTTGTCGGACAAACAGAATATTATAATAAACAAATTGTGAAGAAACTGTAATAATATCTTTAAGGTAAAAGAACCTATTTCATTAAAGTGCGTGAGATTCAATACAATTCCTTATCGATGTGACTGCAATGCGAAATAAGGGCACGTCACTCGATAGCGCACAAGGAAAGTAATGTAGCATTAAACTTTTTTACAATAAAATATGAGATTAACTTTAAGTTTAATAAAATAGTGGAAATTGCGGTGTTTTACTCAAAACTAATTTTACATATTAAAATATCATCGAACTGGCCACGTTCAGTAGAATACAATTTTTTTAAATTATACTGATATGTGATATATATGTTTTGTACTTGTAAGTTGATCATGTAAAAAATTATCTTAATCGTTTAAAATATAGAAATTAACAAAATATAATTTAGATCTCCTAATTTTTTAGCAAAGGTAACCAAATGATAAAAAAATAAAAGATTTACTGCCAGCGAGCTTCTTAATTACGTTAATGCCTCATAGCCACGCCCAACTATTGTCTTTAAATTTACAAGTTAAGCGATAATAAGCGGTTACTATCTATAAGAAATTTTCAATGATATTTATAGTTTCTGTCTAGTAGGGTAGCCAGAGTGAACCTGGGAACCCAGTGTTAAGACACTACGTTCTCGTGTGTATCCCCATAACCTGTCGCGAATACAGGCGCAAGATTGTGCCCCTCCTTGCTCTCAAAAGTGCAAGAAATCGTTTCTTGCACTTTTTATTTAAAAGTACAATAAATATTGTAGTTTATTTATAGATGTGTTAAATTGTCAATGAGAACCGCAAATTTTATTTTATGGAAACTATTTCAGAACCCGTTCTTTTGTTTCAGAATATTTTATTGTCATTCGTAAAGCTGTCGGCTCAATGTGATGCGGGCTTACATTGTCATAACTTTACAGAACAAATAGAACAAATAAGACCTCTTCAAATCTTATGTTTTACACAATAACCTACGACCTTAAGATGTTACAATATTTAATTCAAGGTTTTTCCCCCATGGAGCAGGGTAGGAAAAAGGAACCTAGTGTTAACACACTCCACTCACCACTTTCCATTCTGGTGGCATTGCTTATTAAGTGGCGGAACTCAACGCTGCGCTTTGCCTCGACACCAGTACCAGAAATTAAAACATTAAATATTCTATCTCCTCGAATGGAAATTGAACCTGTGGTGATTACAGTCACACGCTTATAGCCTTGCACCTCAGATTCACATATCTTGTACCTTATTTGCAAAAGTACTGTTAAACCTATGTAACTACTTTTCTTCTCATATCGAGCCGTACATTACCGCGAGATGTGACTTTACTGGTATTAGAACCTGTTATATATTTCCTGTATCCTTAAAAGGATACGGCGATTTACAGACAATAATTAATACAGTACTACTTTTTATTCAATAGGATAGGAATGAAAGAAAACGCTTTTATGGACTGACCTTAACTGGACTCATCTCAGCAGTTCATCGACCACAATGATATTTAACAACAACTTCAAATATTTCTCTTCAGTAGGTACTACCTGCACACAACAGCCTATGAATAAAATTTGAAATTATTGATAAATATAAAATAAATTAAATATATATTAGTAGTAAAGTGCATCGTGGTGGAGTGGAAGGGAAAGAATTATTTTCATTTCCCTTGTCTCGAAAGCAACACGTAGTTTGAAATTCCGCAACTCAACATGCATATCCTGATTCAGGCAGAAAGCCGAGGACGGAGTGCCTTGACACTAGCCTGCTATGTCCCTGCACTTGGGCCAATCTTTTGCCACGCTGTAGCCTGTATCCCGATATAAACACTACAAAAACATTGCTAACTGCAATTAAATGATGAAATACAGCTAGGCCTAAACGCTAACTATTACCACTAAGGGGAATTCTCAACATTACACGTATTTTAGATAATGATCTTCACGAGTATTAATCTTCTTTGATTGGGAAAGTTAACAAGTAAATATCTACTTGCAGCTACATTGCAGCTACTATGTTGTTCCGCATACAGCAGGATAAGCAGAGAGAACTTAGTGTTAAGACACTTCGTTCCCTACGTTCCCCCGATTTTTACGAGGCATTTCGTGTTGAGTGGCGAAATTCTACGCCGGGCTTTGCCTTGGTGCCAGAGCAAAGAAATGAAAGTATTACAAAATAATCATTCATTCGCTCGAGTAGGAATCGACCCCACGACCGTCCCGTTACAGTCACACCCTTGTGCCGAAACGGCCACGGCAACGTAAAAGATAAATACATTTTTTTTGCATCGAATTCTCGTTGAAAATGAACAGTAAAATAAAAATGTTTCCTCTCGTTCTCTAGTTATAATGTAGGACGCGTAACTGTGCTAGCTCCACATTATCTTTTGTTACTTAAATTTTTCGCAGAAGTTGAATCGTGGCCAGAAATAAGAAATATTGTATGAAATAGGATGTAGAATAATCTAAGAAGCTACGCTACCGAATATGAACTTTCATCTTTGACATATTTTAGACACATTTCTATTTTTTTATTTTTATTGTAATGATTTTTCTAAGTTTTGTAAAGGGTAAGTAGGGTTGAGAATCTATTTTCATTTCTGATGCTGCAAACACTCAAAGATTTAATGTCTTTAAACGTCGATACTGTCCCTTATTAAATCTCTGAAGCTATAAAAACGACACTTTTATTGCTCTTCTGTAAATTGTACATACTTTACAAGCTGTAAAGTTGATATACTATAAAAATTTTGCTTTCTAACTATTCGGAGAAATAAAACAAATTAAAACATTTCTAACACATTATTATATTAATGGCTGTTGACTTTTTTATTGGTGACTTGTTTTATTGGATTATGTAAATAGGTTATCTTTCGGTTTCGCCACCAGCCATTAGCAGCAGGCTTCAGAAGGGTAACCGAGATAATTTTACTGCATTTATTCCACCATAAGAATCCTCTTGACCCAAACTCGTTATATTTATACTGCCTTATTTATGGGTTCTTAGTCTTACTCTCAGGAAATTCTAAACATATTTTTGAAAATGGTAAAATTATATCTTTGCAGTAGGTACTTATTTTCGATCGGATCAAAATTATGTAATAGTTAATAAATACTGATGGTACGTCCACCGTCATCCTGTCAATCTGTATATTTTTTCTAGGCTATGAGGAATGATCAATCTTCGCCTATTTTTGTATAATAGAACTGTAAATAAGCCATAGTCAACTTACAATAAACTCTATTAACATATGCTTAACAAATATTAAATTTATAATGGATCTAATACCATTTTAAGTTCTGGGTTCAAATCCGAAGTTCACACAAACAAAATGTCGTCAATAATTAGTTTCCTAAAATGTAAGAACATAAATAAAACGACATGCAAAACGACTCCATCTTCGGTATAGACTACTTGATCCAATTTTAGCTTCTGAGAAAGCACTTGTAATAATCATCGCAGACGATCCAGGAATACCCGACGACGAATGACTCAATAATGTCAGTATGTTTTTTTACATCAGGTCCAAACTCCAGTTAGCCACAGGACTACCATAAAAAAGCCTTTTAGTTTTGTGTAATTGACATTTTTAAATGTAACTTTAAATTTTAAAATAAATTTAATATACTTTTTATATCAGCAAGATATATTCATATACCTACTTACATTTATCCGATCAGCTTAACGTCATATTCCGCTCACAGCAGGGTAGGCTAGTGTTAAAATACTCCGCTCCCCACTTTCCGCCGAATTTTGGAGACATTGTGTGTTGAGTGCTGGAATTCAACGCCGCGCTTTGCCTGGACACCAGATCGAAGAAATGGAAATATAAATTTAAATAAACATTTTATTTCCTCAATTGGGGATCGAACTCACAACCAGTCGCGCTTACAATCACACTTTGTGCCCTTGCGCTCGACTGGACGCAGACCTCACTTATTTCAATCCCAAAACTATGAACATTTAATATTTTTTTACTTATCCATAATATGCACAAATCGACTCCACGTAATCTGATACTGTGCGTTGTCTGGGCTTCTGTCTGTTAATAACTTAATACCTGTCGAATAACCTGAAATACCCTCTCACCAGGAAAATTTAATGCGAGAAGCCTATTAAATTGGAATTTAATCCGATATACTGTGAAAGCGTGTGGTAAAAATCCCAGTTTTACTTATAAATTTAATTATTACTTACATATTCACCCGCTTACTGAAAATTTGCCCGATCTAGTATGTTATTAAATGTAATCAGACTTTCCGTTCAACTCGAAATTTAATATTTTAACTTTCTCAAGAAATATCATTTTCATTTACAAATATGTAGGTGTAATTTTTAAAACAAAATTCTAAGATACTATTACTTTTTTGTGATCTTTTTTTTGGTTAAACACTTGCAAATTCTTGTGAGGCAGGTTAAAAGGAGCCAACAAATATCTTCGTTTTCGGTTTTTAACTTTAAACTTCCAAAGGGTTAATTAATTATTTTCATAGTTAGTTTATAGATATAGTCAGTACAAGTCACATACTATACAAAGCATTATTATGGCAATATTACTGTTACTTAAGTATATATTATGTCAATTATAGTAACGTAGTATGAGAAACCGGATTAAATAGTAAAAGCATATACGGACTATGTCCTTGTGCATACGTCCCAAAGTCGTGACCAAACGTAACCTACCCAACGGCTTCGAATGCATGTTACAACATCTGTATTTTGTATCAGGTGTTCTTAGTACCTTAGGCTTTTGGGCCTATAATAAAAATTACTTCTTAATATTAATTTATATTTCCCTTTTTTCGCTTTGGTATTCAGGCAAAGCTCGGCGTTGAGTTCCGCCACTGAACATGCAATGCCTCCAAAATTCGGCGGAAAGTGGGGAACGGCGTATTCTAATACTAATTGCTCTATGCCTACCCTACTGTGTGCGGGATAAAGCGTGAAGTTGATTTTTTAAAATTTTAAATCTACAATAAGACAACTAATAATAAAACGTGTTCTAGTATTTCGATAACTTTTCAATTTGATAATGATTTGCTATATTGAAACCACCCACGACGGTGCGTGCATTGGCCTGGTCCGCAGGGAACCAAGGCCGCTTTGACAATAGGATCCACTTGCACATTTCTTATTGCGATTCTATATTATTCAATATGACTATATATTATATATGGAACTAGTTTCCTCTGGAATGCCCTCGCCAAGAATGCCATTCACAGAGGAATTGAATACCCGACTTTATAATATATTTGTCGTTTCTCTCAAGTTTATATTAATTTTTAGTTATCATAAATATTTAATGTATATAATAAAAAATGTACATAAATAAGACTTTATTAAATTATTTTTATTGTTACATCATAAAAATAAAACCCAATATGAACCAAAGACGATAATATTCTATTTTTCTCTAGAATTGGTTTCATTGTTTTTTAATTACTTTGCTTTGTTTAATTTTTAAATATTAATTATTGTGAAATTTTAAATATAACATATATTTATTAGTATAAATTTCATTCTGTGTTACATTTTATGCATAAATAAATAAATAATACTTATATTCATATCTAATACTAATATATGCAATTGTTGCAGCGGAGGGCAGCCTGTCAGATTTTGCAACGCGCAAAGTTCACTACACGGCCAATAATCCTCTTAGAAAGGAACTGTTCACGGCTGATACCAGGTAATTGAACCAAATATTGTATAAAATATAAAATAATAGTGTATCATCAGCCAGTCCTTCTGGATAGGAATGCTGGCCATCGAATTTGATAAAAAAACGCAAACAAAGCTTCCTCGTCAAAGTTTCCTAAGTAGATGGATTCGAACCCGAAACCGAAGACCATGCAGATGCTTAATGGCTGTAATTTCTAATTATCCAACAAAGCTAGGACACATAAAAAAAATACTTATTTATATTGCTAAGCAATATTGAAAAAATTAAAAATGTGACATCGTTTTATTTCAGACCCGCAAGTTTACGAAAGCTGTATGAAAAGGCAACAACCGATAGAATTTCCGCATCAATCCTCGATCAACTAAGAAGAGATTCCCAACATTCCCAGTACCTTCTCTGTACTCCTGTCCTAAGTTCAAAGAGAAGACGAATATATAATAAGATCGACGTCGACATAGAAACTCATATTGTAAGCCAATTTATCATTTCATTTCATTTAACGTACAAGTTAGATTGACATAACAATAAAATAAAGAGGACACCGACATTGCAATCAGGAATCATCATTAATTCATGTATAAAACACTTAAGAATATTTATTAAATAGTTCTATGTTCTCACCGTCATCGTCATAACAAGTATATTATTTATGTTATTATCTATTAAATATACGACTCTATGTAATAAATAACGACGCTTGAGTTAAGCGCATTTACATCTCAATTTTATTATATTATTTAAAAATATATTTTATATACTACTAGCAAGACGTGTCAGTTTAACATAATAATTTATTTTAAATGCATATTTATTTATATCTGAAATTACTTTACTATGAAGTCAAAAAAAATTTTTGCTATTAACCATATCCAAACCTTACTTTTAATTAAATAGCCAATTATCTGTCAATTACAGCCGTCGGTAGTAGAACATTTAAGGAAATGGACGTCAAAAGAAGCTGTGGGAGATGTGACGGCTTTACCGGATGCGTCAATACGCATCGCGAGCAGCGTTACTTTAACGCCAGACGAGCTCTCAGAGTGCGGGTCGGGAGACGACGAACCTATAGATCACCGGCTGCCGAGCCCTGAGGAACAGCTACGAGTAATTGTATCTAAGTAAGTTATAGTGTCATCTCTAAATGTTGTATAACTGCTCTTGCTCTAGCTCCACGCTATATGCTGGATATTGCAGGGTAGGCAGCGAGAACTTGGTGCCAAGACATCACTCGCCACTTTACATCAAGCCTGTAGAGAGACCTCCAAAGCGCGAAAATGAAAATAATTCATTCCTCTGAGTGAGAATCGAATCTACAACTATCGCGTTTACAGTTAGACGATGTGACACTGCGACACAACGGTCCCAATACAAGTTAAATTCTATGTTGTATTTACTATTAAGTTGTGTGTTCTATTTTATTTTTGTATTAACTGTACACATAATACCTTGATATAACATTTTCCTTCCAGATTTCCACCAGAAGTCATAGCGATAGACACGTCAGGCAAATTCTTCGATAGAATGTGTAGTTCGCGGAAGTCCCTCCACGTAGAGACCATTGCCGGCGAAACGGATACGGTGAAGCGTCGCACGCGCACTCGGAAACCACGGGGTAAAAGACGAAACACAATTTCTGGCACTGATCAGAAAGAGCTTAGAGAGGCTATAGCTGGGTAAGCTTATAGAGTGCACTATTCACTTTAGATTACATTATCTATTTCAGTTATATCAAATTATATTAATTAAAATAATAATAGATAATGAAATCTGGAGATCTATTAACTTTAGTAACAAAAAGCACAGTATCGTGTGGCTTTAAAATCGTTTAATATTCAGCACATTTTAACTTGTCGATAATATCGTGCTTCTGTGAATAAAATATTTTTTTGTTCCTGGTTGTCGTTATTCACTTACGCTTCTTAATAACGAAGTAAAGATCAAGATTATAAAACATCTTTGCACTGAAACACTAATAGAGTCATTCTCATTAGCTTTAAAATTAATGAAATCTTCGAAAAACATCTCTGTTACAAGACTTAGTGATATTTTTCGGAGATTCATATGCCTCTAGCGTGTGACTAATGCTTTGCTTGGTTTGTTTTATCATAGTGATACACCAAATGCTGTGGCTTCTGAAGAGATTGAAGACAGTACTGTTATCCGGTCCCGATCGAGTGATTTGCTTAAGAAAAGTCCAACAGATCCTAAGAAAAGCCATTTTAATAGCTTAAAACAATGGGGAAAGAACCGGTTAAAAATGATCGGAAGATCACCTAGTACTAGCAGAGACAGTTTCAGAGAATCCAAACTAGATAGAAGCAAGGAATCAAAAACATCAATTGTCTCTGTAGATGATGAACTTAGTAAAGAAACTGTAATCTTACGCAAAAAACGACCAGAAGAAGAAGATAGAAGAAACCATTTGAGATGCGCTTCCTATTCTTCGTCGGAAAAAAGCATTGGACTTCCAAGCGTTCATACAACAGCAACAATAAGCGCGGGAGTGCGGTTACGAGGAGCTTCAACACAAAGGCGTTCCCGGCGGTCGACAGTCGGAAAAGATGAACCACACTCGTCCAGTGGTAACTGGTCTGCGAGTTCTGAGTCAGGTAGAACTAGTATAGGCTCAGAAATAACTACCACAACGGTACCACCGAAAAGTACCACGTCTGCTGCCACATCGAATAACTCCCTAAATTTCCACCACGGCCCACCGAGCTCGATCATTAGTAGACGGAAATTCCTTAACACATCAGGATCTGGCAGTGTTACCAGCGAAGGCACTCTCACGCCTGACATTATTCACGATTTACATGAAGATCTGGAAACTAGTTCTGAATTTTCTTGCGATACAGAAGGATATTATACATCATTCCATATGGACTCTGGTCTTAAAACTTTAAAAGAAGAAGAAATTTCGCCTAGTACTCCATTGCACACGACTATTGCATTATCTAATTCATCAAATAGTCAGAATTTGTCGGCGGAAAATGAATACGAACTATTTGGTAAGGGTTCAACAAGCACGACGACAAGTTCAGCTGGTACAGTTTGCACTACTCTGATGGCAGCCGATAGTGATAGATCGTTAGTAATTGGGCCAACAGTACCTGAACGAAAAAGTTCGTTAATAATAATGAATCGCAGTCGCGGAAATGTAAATACAAGTTTAGAGCGTGCTGCTTCATTCCAAAAATCGCCTTTCAGCAGCCTTAGATATAGTAATTTAAGAGCTTTTTCAGAAAAATCAGTTACAAACTTTTCAATATCTGACACAAACCCATCAGCAACAGTTACTATATCAAAGAATGTTGGTAATCAAAGAGAAATTACAGCTGTTGTAGAGGTGCACACTGAAACAGACATTGAAAGTGCTAAGAAAAGTACTGGCACGAGTTCACCGGACTCTGGCCACAATACTTCTAGCTCGCCTATCGAAGACTCAGTTTCGAGTGCTCACGGGAAACATAGTTTATCAGAACAAGACTACTCAGAATCTTCAGACCTCGAAGGAACAGACCGAATAGAAAGAATAAGATATAAAACAACTATCAACAGTTCTCGAATTCCTTCTATGTGTGTTATTACACCCACTAACTCTGACGATGAAAGTGAAACTAGCAATAAGAGTGTTAACAGAAAAAAAGAAAATCACGAAAAGAGTGATCAGACACTAGCGAAATCAGAGAGCCGACCAAAACTAGATTTGCCTAATGAAAATAGACAAAAGGAAACAAAATTTTCGGATGCGGCAAGAACTGGCAGATATCAAAATCAAATAAAAACCTCCTTACATCCATTTAATAATTTTATGTGTCGCCTTAAAGGAGTATTACCAAATAAACTATCTAATAAAAAATCACCACCTTCAAAAGATGTTGATATGCTGGAAGATTTTTACGACTCTGGTGATTACGTTACAATTGCGGACGTTAAAAACAATAATCAAAAAATGACGTTAAATCGAAGTACGTATGCAAACAATGATATAGTTCAAAAAAATTTACAAACTGTTTTATCTGGAAAATTACATGAAACTGAATACGTTTCTTTAAATGAACTACCAAACTGCTTAAATGAAGGCAAGGATTACTTAGAACATGGCGCAGGTGAAAAACAAATTGAAGCGCAAAAAGTACAAGCAAAAGGAGCAAAAGTTACTCTTGATTCGCAAGGACAAGTAATCTATTCATCAGACACATTGAAAAGAAGAAAAGGAGCACACACCACATTTGAGCCGGGACCATTTGTTCAGGAAATTTGTCCAACCACTTCCATTGTACAGCGAGAAAGTGCGGATGTTGTAAAAATCATAGATGAAACTGACTTCCCCTACGCACCCACAACCAGGAGCAAACCAACGTCGCCACAATTAGGAAAAATGATAATAAAAGCACCTATTGACCCTCGAGGTGTCATTACTACAGAATTTGTGACGTTACCCACTAAACCCAGTACGATAATATCAGCGACCCCCATTACGGCGTCACCTGTACTAACGAGTACGAATTTAAAAATGATCACTAAAACTAATTCAGATCCACCTAGAGTAGTCGAAGCCATTACCAGGTCGGGTGCGTATGTAAACATACACGACGCAGAAGGTGTCAGCTTGTCCCCAACGAAAGATGATATAGCAGGTAAGAATCTTTCAAAAACTTTGAAAGTCAACGATGATTCTATTTCCAATGAAAATTCTAATAAATCTTTGGAAGAAATCATTCCTTTCGTACCCAACTTTCAAACATCAATAATGCTTAAAAAGTGCAAAGATATTTGTAAAACGGGTAATAAAGTTGCAGAAGTTATAAAAATGTTTAAAAATAATGTTGACGATAAAGTAGATCCAAATTTTAATAATCAAAATGTTGAGAAATGTTTAAATAGTAAAATTAAACGAAGCGATAGTTACAAACTTGCAAACTCTCCACTAATGCCTATTAAAAAACTGCTTAAACTAGATTCTTTTAGCAATAACGCAAAAAAAGTTAATTCTTTTGAAATGATTCAAGCTGAAATTACAGCAGATTTGCTTAGAGAACAAATAAACTATCCATCAACGGTATCTCCTAAACTAAGTCACAAGGATACGTTTGATAGCCTCAAATGCGAATGTTTAAATATTAATGATAGTTTCATAGATAATAGATTTGAAACAAAATTATCTTCGTTAGCTTTAAGTCCATTAACTACTCCTTTGCCCAAACGGCATACCATCGCACTCATTCCAGACAACAGGGATAGGGCTATAGATATGTTATCAGCTATATTAGATTCTGACCCTGACACTGTCTGCGTGTTGCACTCGCCGCCCGCTTGCCCCTTGTCACCCAGTAAAGTTACTGTACCCTTTGATGGTTCCATGCATAGAGCTAGAATTTTATCAATTTCTGAATCTGAGAATGGCACCGAAATTTGGTAATATTTATATATCCGCAATAACTTTCGACTAACTTTTAAATTACTTTAACATATTTTTAGAAAAATGCGAAATGAATTACATAAATGAAGTGTAGTCATCATGTATCAGATGAGCTATTGTCGAATTGCTCAGTATTTGTTATGTATTACCTATTTGAAGAGTTTCTTATGGATAGAAAGTAATTTTAAGCCTGTTACCTTCTTCTTTATTACGCTTACTTCGTAAATGTCTTAAGTATTTTTTTTTATTTTACAGTCAAATTTTAAAGTATATTGAATGTTTAATGAAATTGTTCATGTTCCATTTTATGAAGTTAGATAATTTTAAGAAAACATGACTTAAATAAATTGTAGTTTAAGATTACTAGATTTGTCTCCGTCCCTCTTAGGATATAGTCGTCTTCCTTGCCTTAGTTAATTTATCTCTGTGATAGTTTTAATTTTAAATTATTTTAGAACATTCACTCTCGAAATGAATGTTTTTTATTTGATATTATAAAGCAATTTTGTTATATAATAAAATGCATGGTGGCTTATTTCACCTGAGTGTGCACAGCTTATGATTAGTTTATGATTTTGTATGAAGTGCATGGTGTGTTATTCTTGTGTCCATATGTGTTTGTAAATAATATTATACAAATATTGTCAATTAACGCACTTATTTCATTTAATTACACTCCCACGCTCTCACCTCACCCCACCTCATTTACATATGTACCACCAGCACCCTTAACATTTTATGAATGAAGTTCTGTTGTAAGTTGTTTTTCAGTTAAACCAAAAGACATTATCCTATATCGAAGGAAAAGGTTATAACGAGATTCACGTCACAATAGAACTTAATTCCCTATTCAAAGAATTTAGTGCAGGGACTGTATAATGTATAAAGTTAAGGTTCAACGTACAAATGTCTTATAATAACATTTACTCTTACTTTTCATAACCACAAGTTCACTAATGTATAATAATGTAAGTTCTTGCACTGGAATATCCAAAGGTAAACACTGTCCCCGTCGATCGTACACTACTATTAATTCTCATTAAAACTATTGATCATAACATCGCTTTGCCCAACGATCGAGATGCTTCCAATGGTTGCGACTTTGTTAAGACCAAGTCCTTCAAAGGTAATGTTTTTGATGCTTTTTGGCATGATATTTCGTTGCATGTGTGGATATATTAATATTATAATACTAAGATATGTAATTCGTGGGCTCATTTTAACATATAAATATTATATTAATTCATATTATATTATTTCTGTATTTATATTACTTGTATTTCACTAACGATTGCGGCATTGGAAGCATATTAGCATAATAACACTATGTGCGTTAATAAAAATATTTATTATAGCCAAAATCAAATTGAAATATTTTAAATATATATTTTTTATTCCTATGTATATTGTAGATTTCGCATTTCCTTTTTTATTATCAAGCACCTTACGCAGACATTATTTAAATTATTACTTTTGTTATAGAATAAAATACCATGCACTTAAGTTAAAAAAATAATTTAATCACTTACTTAGTAGGTAAGCGCTGTAAATGCTTTTTTCGCATGCATATTGTTTTATTTTCATATTATAGCCACATATGTATTTACAGTATTTATAAAAGTAAAAATAGTAGGGGTAATAAATAAGGTTAAGGAAATTTTTTTAAAGGGTAATAAATGAGGTTCAGATATAAGCACTTAAAAATGCCTGCTTTTTCTTTAAAAATATGAATATATTTATGTATAAAGTGTATTGCCTATGTAGAAAACTCGCGCATCTGAAAATACTTAAAAAACCTGTTTAATCATAGCTATGATGAAGTTGTAAATTTAATAATATTGTATGTATATTTCAGACTATCGACAATCAAACGCTGACAAACCTTTGAATCGACATATGAGAGTTCAAGAGTCAGTGCCAGATTTAAATCATTTACATCCGACTGTTCATCGGTACCATACGGCACATCTTCGTGGCAAGCATGGAATTACGAACCATGACAATAAAACAGAAGATAAAATTCACTTAAAATTCTGGACGCTACCTAAAGTCTCGTCTGGAACATATATAGAAAATCCTGCAATAAAAGAAGAAAAACAGCACAGTCCAAAAATAAAGCATTTAGGTCCGCATTCGAATATTCCAGACCGCGCAGAACACAATCTGCACACTGAAGAGTCTATAAGAATATCACCAATAGATCCTCGTGCCTCTGGTTCTTTTAAATCATCTACACCTACGAACAAAGAAACAACGATAAATTTAAATTCGAAACTTTTGTCGCCAGTTAAATCAACTATGACGAACGAAGAATTATATGCCGTTATCCATAGGAGTAAAAAGAAACTTAACATTAAAGAACCTCCTGAGAGAGCTGAATCTCCAGCATTTAGTACAATTAGTGTATCGCCACTTATTTCTGAACCTCCGCATCCTAAAACTGGACAACGTTTTCCAGAAACCGGTTACTTAGATATTAAAAATAGGTCAGCAAAAGTACAAGATAAACAAACAACAAATTCTTTAGGCTCAAGTGTTCAAAAACGAGAAACATGTGCTGATCGTTATGGACCAACACAACAGACATCAAGGTTAGATTTTAAAAAATTACTTCTACAACATAGTGTTAAGGTTAATACACTTAACGTTCAAAGCAAATCTAATAAGCTGTCTGCAGTAGAACAACTCAAACTTTCTAAAGAAAAAAACCAAATACCATTGACACCTCCGGGAAATAGATCACAAATTAATATTCTAGACTTAAGCGGGTCGCCGAAAACTTATAACCATAGAAAGTCTGTGAAATCGAACAACCAACCGGTGTCTCCAGGTCGAACCAGCGGATTAGTAAAAGATCATAAAAACACATCTAAAATCCTTTTATCCCCTAAATCCCAATGGCGTTTCGCTAGTCCAAGATCTGACGTACTGTCTACTCCTATTCCGGAAGCGAATAATGAGGATGAAATATCAAATAGCTCTGGTGAAAAATGTGAAATAGCATCCGTAACCCCACCGTCGAAAACAGTTCCTATTATGACTAATCAACATTTTGGAGCACGAAGATCACTCATACCTATAAGTGAATATAACTTAGATGAAGAGCACTCTAATATTTCCTTAGATCAAGGTGTTTTTCCCATTGACACCGATTTTCCAAGTTCGCACGCTTTATCTAGGTCAGAAATAATTCAAGCAAAAAGAGCTGAATTTTTCAAAAGCACTCAAGAAACTACGCCACAATTGTCATCTTTTAGAAAATCCCCATCAAATTTAGGATTAGTATTAAGAAATAAAACATCTCCAGAAAGAGAAAAGTCTTCGCCTAGTACTTTAGAAACGGCCTTATGATAGCGTTTAAGTCGGTTATAATAGATGGATGTGTCGAAGCCGGTGCTTTTTGGATTTGTTCAATTGTAAATACAAATATGAAATGAAAGAAGCTTTAATCTAGTCTTTTCTTGCTTAGTGTGCCATTGATTTGGCAACAATATTGTACACCCAGTGTTCATTACTTATGAGCTATATTTTTGTTTTACGTGTATTTGTTTCTTTTCGCTTTAATTTTAATAGCTCTATTGGGGCCAATCTTAGTTTATGGAATTAAGATAAGTGTAGTTACATAATATTATGTAAGTATTTATTTTATACATAGGTAATTTAGATTTTTGGGTTTTTAAGTTATTAAAAAATTTAATTAAATGTTTTGAACAATTTTAAGTGTATTTTTTTTCTAACAGATTTTGGAAAGGTCCTTATACATTTCTACCTAGTTACCTATATAATTGTTATTTCAATTTTAATTTTGGGAAATCAATTAAACTCTTTTTCATGCTAAAAACTTATCTTTTAGTCACATTCAATTCCTTACCTGTATAAAAAGTCATAATGACAACGAATTTATCCTCTTAAATTCTTGATCACAAGATTATTCTTTATACTTTATATTGAAATAACTTGAAAAAATCTATTGCAATATCAATGAAGTGCTACTCAATGGTAAGCTCTACCAGTTCAATGAGCGCTAAAGATTGTTCCGTGAAGCTTCGAATACTTATTTTGGTAGTAAATACAGCTAATCTTATAAATGAACGATCGACACCATCTATAGGTATATCACACGCCCTTATTGGCCCTACGGCGATATTTACAACATACATTTTTATATGCACCTTTGTGTGTGCTGCGATACGTTTCCATTACGCGTCTTTGTTTTTACAAATTTATGCCCTAATTGCTTGTTGTACTGTACAAATATGGCTATCGTTTATAGTCTTCACTGGCTTAAAGACAACCTCGCTGGCTAAACAAAACGCCGCACTAGTTTTAGATGGAGTTCTGCCAATGATCTGTGCGTTATTGTTACTTGTGGACCTTACAGAAGTATTATTTTCCAACCGCTCCCAAACACCTCCACCATCACCTTCATCAAGTGACTCCAGGTCGTCACCAACAGTAAACAATTAATTAATATATTCAATATATTAATTCATCAACAAATAATTGAAATATTCATTAAAAAATATTAAAGTTGTGTTGCATTTATTTATTACATTACTTATCAATTTATTTTTAATATTATTTAGTTAAGTGGACAATAATTATGGATTCCTATTTGTGATAACTGTTATATTTGAAGTACCCTTTCATGAATTGTGAAGCTGTTAAATATAATTAATTATTTAACTAACTTACACAATTATATGAGCAGCTTCATTCAAAGTGATTTATTACAAGTCAAAAAGGTCTTTGAATGAAGCTGCAAATTATAATATAAAATTAGTTAATAAGTAATAGTACAAAAAATAAATTGATTGATCATAATGATATAATATAAATCAATAATAATGGAGGACAGTTGTGACACAGGACCACAAGCGTGTGAATGTAAATGCGACAGGTTGTGGGTTCAGTTCCCACTTCAGAAAATGAATATTTAATATTTCCATTTCCTTGCTTTGGCTTCAGAATTCGGCAGAAAACAATACCATGTGGAAAAGACGTATTTTAATACTAGGTCCCCAGTTCCATCTGCCTACCTTGCTATGTGTGGGATACAGCAGGAAACTAAAAAAAATATAATATAAAATTAGATTATAATTGTTAAAAAAATGGACTCTTACATGAATGCATCCAAAATCTATGCAAAATGAGACAATCAAATGAGCCCAAAACAGTAGAACAGATTGTCTTTACACTAAGTTTCCTTTTACCTGCCCCCTATACACAGGATATCATATAAAACTTAATAATAATAAAGTTTTATGATGCATCCAAACTTGTCATAATTATAGAAAAAAAAATATAAGTACAATAAAGTATTTTGTTTACTAAAAGGTTAATCTTACTATATAGCATAAAGTAAAATTGGTTTTTAAAACAGATCTAAATAAAGATAAGTTCCTATAATTATACCTTTTCTTTTTTTATTTAATAAAAAAAATCTATTATATTAATTCTATTCCATGGTTGGATTCTCATCTTTCCACTTAGAGACTACACATTGACTTGAGAACTCAATGTCTCACTTTGTTGTCCCGGAGTGGGGAAAATGAAAATAATGTATTGATCTGATTGAGGTTTCACACACACAACTATTGCATTCACAGGCCACTACACCACAATGTCTTCTTTAATGACATTTTATTGTGAGAAAAGTGATTTGTCATTTTTATTGACTGCAGATATAAAAAATAATATACAAAGTTTAATTTTATAGTTCTTTATTAATATATCAATTTCAAAACTCACTTAAACAAATATTATTAACTATTTAAACTGTTACTCTTCAGTCACTTATAACTTCACAAAGTAAAAATTTAACACTATTTGTTCATTGGAGGTCCATTCATCAAAGGTGGTCTCATTTGCCCCATAGGGCCCATAGGTCCCATTGGACCCATTATAGGGCCCATCATAGGTGGCCTCATTCCCATCATAGGAGGCATTGGTCCATGTGGACCCATCATCATTGGTGGTGCCATTGGTCCTCCAGGGCCCATTGTTGGTGGAGGTATCATGCCAGGTGGGCCACCAGGGGCAGGTACTGGTGGTCTGGGTCCACCAGGACCCATAACAGATGGATCCCAAGGAGGCGGTATTGCTGTTCCTTTGTTTCCAAATGGATTCTGTGCAATTTTACCAGCTTTAAATGCCGCCGTTGTAGCGTCGATAAGGTGTTGAGCTTGTTCCTCCATCCATTTCTGATAGTAAAATTTTACATTATCTTTATGTTTCCGACCAGTGCAATGAGTTTTCCGAACACTGGGGGAGTCATGTGTTAAATAAGTGTCACAGTAGTCACAATAATATTTAGGCATATTGGTTATTTTGGAAATCCGCTAACACTATATATCACGCCAAGCTACATGCACGCATCATTTACAATTGTTTCGTTGATATTTATGTCACTGTCACTGACAGTGTCAACCAAAGTGAGTAAATGTGTTCTGTGGTGTCAACTTCCTTAAATTGCCAGATTCATGAGTAAATGGGTTCTGTGCTCATGCGTCTGTCCTATAATAGGTATAATTGTATAACATCGATTAAAGATCGATCTTATGTATATGTCCATTTCTTCGCTCTGGTGTCGTGACAAAACTCTCAATGCGCATTGCCTCCAGAATTTGGCGAAAAGCAGAGAATGGAATGTCTTGAAAATATGTTCTATGTCCATCCTGTGAAGCATAAAGATGTAGAAAAATTAAAAGATCTAGTGATTATTTTTACTGTAGCGTTTTCAAAATGGTTTATCTTTTTTTGATTTACAATTTTTTTTTTATACAAGAAGGAAGGTTTTTCTCGGCAAATTATTAAGCAAAAGTCAATTTCATTTAAAAAATACTATTTACCTGTTTTATCAATCGTTTTATATCTTAAAATGTGGAATAAAAAACAATTGATACGCCTTTACTCAGTCTATTGATTTACTTTTATGTTACAGAACGTATAACGTGCAAATATTTTTTTTTTTTTTTTTTTTTTTTTTTTGGCCTGATTTTGCGATGACAGGCGCAAAATATTCTGCCAGTGTCACGTATAGTAGAAAACACACGA
Source organism: Heliconius nattereri (assembly GCA_013403645.1). Taxonomy (NCBI): domain Eukaryota; kingdom Metazoa; phylum Arthropoda; class Insecta; order Lepidoptera; family Nymphalidae; genus Heliconius; species Heliconius nattereri. Next base: position 9,503,378 of record JAAIXI010000234.1, on the reverse strand, counting down.
ATGATATGGTACAGTAAATTTTGAGAGGAAATATGAACTGATATATATATGGTGATGGATGAACTGGAACAATAACCTAAAACAAACAAACATTACATTACAAATATGTACAGATAAAAATAAATACAAAAAAAAAAAAAACACACACAGAGAACATCTATAACTTAATATCATTATTTACAATAAACTTAACTAACAATCTAATAAATGGACTAAAAACTAAAGGTAATATACATTTTGCATTAATAGGACGTTGAATATTAGAAGGAAGGATATCATACAAAGAATACAGAAGCTTTGGACAATTAATTAGAACGTGGTCCGTAGAACGTGCAAATATTATTTGTCAAATTCAATTTGCTCAAATGTCAATAAAGATACAAAAGTAATGTGGTGTGCATGTATTCGTCCGTGTTATTTTTTGGTTATAACGTAAAAGCACATAAATATTTGTGACTTTTAAAATTATTATTTACGTTTAAGAAACCAATTTAATATTAAATATGCCTGATATGAAATATATTTTAGTTACGGGCGGTGTTATTAGTGGTGTTGGAAAAGGTGTCATCGCAAGTTCTTTTGGCACGATACTCAAAAGCTGCGGAATTGATGTTACTTCAATTAAAATTGATCCCTACATTAATATAGACGCTGGCACATTTTCACCTTATGAACATGGTAAATTTTGGCTTATAACTAGATAAATTTAGAAGGTTTTGACTTGCGATTTTATTTATCTATAACTCTAAATATTTTTAGGTGAAGTTTACGTGCTGGATGATGGCGGAGAAGTGGACCTTGATCTAGGCAACTACGAGCGTTTTCTTGACATAACTCTCCATAAAGATAATAATATTACCACTGGCAAAATATATCAGCAAGTAATAGAACGGGAGCGACGTGGAGATTACCTAGGAAAAACAGTACAGGGTATATACATTGTACACATATATGTTTTTTTAGCTTTACACTGTACCCCCACATATAACAGGATAGTCAGAGGAAAGTTAATATTAGGATAATCCATTCTGTACTTTCCACTTAATTTACAAGACATTGCAAATAGAGTAGTGGAACTCAACACTACACTTTGTTTTTGTACCCAGGGCAAGGAAGAAAAAATAATTTTCCCATAGAGTGGGAATATAACTTTACATGCCACTGCTCCACAACATACTTAAATAACCATGCCATTTAATTTTGCATTAGTTAGAGGGAATCTGGAAACCCAGTGTTAAGACACTTCTGTTCCCCATTTTCTAGTGAACTCTGGCAATGCATGTTAAGTAGTAGATAACTCAATGCTGCTATCTATTTAATAATGAAAAAAGCTTCATTATTTGAAATATTATTAACATTTATTTTATTTATGATTAGTTATTCCACATATTACTGATGCTATACAAGAATGGGTACAGAGAGTAGCCCATGTACCTGTCACACCAGAAAATACTCCACCAAGAGTTTGTATAGTGGAACTTGGTGGTACTATAGGTGATATAGAGGGAATGTCATTTGTTGAAGCTTTTAGACAATTTCAATTTAGGGTAAAAAAAGAAAATTTTTGCTGTGCACATGTCTCTTTAGTACCAATGGTAAGTACATTTTTTTTTGCTTCATACTGTACCAGTGCTTGATGATTTTTGGCTCATACTATATGCCACAGAAATTCAGGAGAAGGGACCGTAGTGTTGAGACACATTTTCCACCAAGTTTTTGAGACATTAATGTGTCTTAGTACCAGAGTGGAATAAAGAAAAATTATTAACAATAGTCCCTGGAGTGGGAACCAAAACCAAAACTTTTGTGTGTACCACTGCAAAGTGATGACTTCAAACATTGATGTTGACTTCGACATTGAGTCTCTTGCCGGCTCTTCTCAGCAGAACTGCCTTCCGAACCGGTGGTAGCTTTTTGTTCATATGCACATTCAATGATTCAAAAGTGCTTATAATAATTGCCTATTTGATTGAATGAAGAATATTTTAAATTTGAATTTGACTTTGACTTTTTATGTTTTAGCCTAAGGCAACAGGAGAACCTAAAACTAAGCCAACCCAATCGTCTGTTCGCGAACTCCGAGGTCTAGGGCTATCACCTGACTTGATATTATGTCGTTCAGAAAAGCCCATCAATCACAATGTTAAGGAGAAAATATCTAATTTCTGTCATGTTGCACCAGAACAGGTATGTCAAAGTATAAAATCCATATTTTTAAATATTTTTCTATACTTAGTGTAGATGAACATTGAGTCTTTTAATTTATATTCAAATACAACTTATTTAAATATTTGTTTAAGAGCTAAATTTTATTCAAAAGCTATAATTATTTTTTTATATTTGAGAAAATGTTATATGGCATGTCTTATTTATTAAAATATTCTTTAGCATTATATGTATATAATACTTAATTATATTCATAACTCGATGATTTCAGTTTAAATTACTCTTATTGTAAATAAATGTTTACATATACACACTAGGTCGTCGTAGCGCGGTGGCACGAAGGTGTTGTAAACGCGACGGTTGTGGGTTCGATACCTATTCGGTGGAATGGAATATTTAAAATTTTAATTTCCTCGCTCTGGTAAACAAGTAAACGCTCTGGTAACAAGAGCGGCGTTGAGTTCCGCTTCTCAACGTGCATTGTCTCGAGAATTCTGAAAGTGTGAAAAGTGTGTAAATGGGAATGTTCCCAGATGCCCTCTGCCTACCCTTTTATGTGCAGGAAACAGCGTGAAGCTAAAAGGAAATAAAATTATTCATTATTATCTTTCAAAGTTTTATTTCAAATTATATTTTATTCATAGGTAATATGTGTCCATGACCTGACATCAGTGTACCATGTGCCATTACTAATGGAGGCACAAGGTGTGGTGCAGTACTTAAATGAAAGACTTCAATTAAATATAGCTATGCCTCGTCCATCTCGGTATGTTTATATTTTAAAACGAAATGCCATTTAGTAATATTTTCTAATTATGCAAATATGCAGTACACAGAATGGCGTTGGTTTCCGCCATTTAATACGCAATTTCTCGAAAATTTGGGCATAAAAAGGGGTATCTAGTGTTTTAAAACAAGGTTCTCCTGTCTGCCTACCTTGTTATGGAAAATAAACTGTGAAGCTACTTTCTTATATTCATTCGCGTTAAGACAGAGTTTTATCGACAATAAGGCATGTGACTTAAGTCGTAAGAAAAATCTTTCAGTCTCGGCACAGTATGATAATTAGATGTAGTTTTGTTTTTCTTTGTTTTTAAAATTCTTTATTAATAAGTAAGAAAGATAACAAACATAACTTAAGGTAGAAAATATGTTGCTAACATAATTTAAAAGAATAGGTTCTTTATCAGGCTAATAAGGCGCCTCTTAAAGTTTACAAACTGTAAGTTAAAAAACTTATTAAACAACGTAGTTAAGATTCAAACGAGTTGTATGCTATGTATTCCATTCGATATTTTGGGTAAAATATCGTTCTAAAATAGTACATGTAGTAAAATAACAGAAAATACGCATACATTTTAATAGCGAATTATTATCCTTAAAAAAATGGGTATTCCTCAAGCTAAAAATTGCAACAGCGTAGTAGCTTAAGCAATTAAACGCTAAACGTCACAAGTTTCTACAAATGCCACGATCACATTAAAATTACTTCCTTATTAGAATAATATTAACATACATGTTTAATTTAGTTCTACATGATGTAAGATTTTGCCTTACCTTGTTAACCTTGTTGCTATTTCACGATTTATAATTAAACGAGTGTTATTCGCATAATTTTTATATATCATATAATAAATCAAATAAGCTCTGATAGCTTACCGATTTATCATCTATATGAGTAAGAAACATAATAACCCTTCCTTAGCCACCAGGAAAAATTATATTATACGTCAATATAGTCTTAAGAGAAATATTTTATAAATAATCAGAATTTACGAAAAAAAAACCCGTTTGTTGTTCCTAACTGTATATTCCTAGTGAATGGAAGTTGTGAATAAATTTTATATTAATTTGTAAAAGCTAATAAGAAATTTAATATAGCTGAGCATGTGCATACACACATGCCATGTTTCCTGAATTACTTAGATATTTAAGATCGAATATTTCTTTAATTAGGTTTATGCAAAAATGGCGAAATCTGGCGAAAAAAGTAGACAATCTACGTAAAGAAGTGAATATATCACTTGTTGGTAAATATACAAAATTAGAAGATAGCTACGCGAGTGTAACTAAGGCTTTACAGCACGCCTGTATCGCTGCTGGCTGCAAATTGAATTTAACATACATTGAAGCTGTCAATTTAGAGAAACAAACCAAAATTGATGATCCCGTGGGATATCATAAAGCTTGGCAGGACCTTTGTAAAAGCGAGTATGTACTTTGTTTTTGTCTTATGAATATGTCTTCTCTATAATATCTGTTATTAATAAAAATGGTAAAATATTCCTATTTCTGAACTGTTCTTTTTTATAATAATTAGGATGTAAATAATGGCATTCAATGGGTGATTAGTATAAAATATATATTGTAACTGTGTTTTAGTGGTGTTATAGTCCCGGGTGGTTTTGGTCAGCGCGGCATTGAAGGCAAAATAGAAGCTTGCCAGTGGTGTCGAGAAACACAAAAACCCATGCTAGGTATATGCCTTGGTCTTCAATCGGCTGTTATTGAGTTTGCTAGAAATGTCCTCGGCTTGAAAGGTGCTAACAGCACAGAAGTCAACCCCGACTGCGAAGATAAATTGGTCATTGATATGCCTGAACATCATCCTGGTAATCTTGGTGGTACTATGAGGTTAGGGAAAAGGAAAACTTATTTGGAACCCAGTGTTATGTGTAAGTATGTTATTTTTATTTCATGTTTTCTTTATTGTAATTTTTATATAAAAGATTTAATCGGATTGTAGTGTGTTACGAATTTACGATATGTTATAAATTCTATAGGTGACTGAAGATTAACTTTCATTAAAAAAATAAAAAATAAAAAAAATACACATACACAAGAGATTTCGACTAGAACAGAGTGTAAATGTGTTGCTATATGTGTATATTCGATATTGATCTTTTCAGCAAAGCTGTACAAGAAGGACGTGATCGAGGAGCGTCACCGGCATCGCTACGAGGTGAACCCGGAGTACATAGAGCGACTGGAGGCTGGCGGCCTGCGCTTCGTGGGGCGTGACTCCACGCGCACGCGCATGGAGGTGGCGCTGGTTGACACGCACCCCTACTACGTGTCCGTGCAGTTCCACCCCGAGTACCTGTCGCGCCCACTGTCGCCCAGTCCACCCTTCTTGGGGTCAGTTTAAATTATACAGGATGCTTAAAAAAAACCACTAACATTTTAAAAATTAAACCCTTATAGGAAAGTGATCTTGACTATCTATCGTGTGAATTCGAATATATATCTAATTAAAAACAATACTCTTATCATATAAATATATTTCTATTTCATAGGCTTATATTGGCTTCTCTTGGAAAACTGAAAAGCTATATGTCAAAAGGATGCCGTTTCAGCCCCAGGAATCAATCAGATGTGAGCTCAGGTACAGGTCTAGTAACTTTATTGTCATTGATTAAATTATGAAAAAAACTAAACAAAAATTAAAAAAAATATGTTATTTCTTGGACATCTCATATTTTGTTTTACAACTTTTTTATTATAAAATTATATAGAAAACGCCGCGCCGCATTTGACTGTAAACGGGACGACTATGGGTTCGATTCCCAATCGGAGGAATGAATTATTTTCATTTCCACGCTTTGGTACGAAGGAAAAGCGTGACGTTGAGTTCCACGATGGCTCGAAAATTGAGCATTGCGTGGGGAACAGTGTCTTAACACTGAGTTCCCTCTGCCTACTGCCTGGTGCGGAATACAGCGTGATTTTAAAAGTAATTATACATTTTGCGTCTTTTCAGATGAAGAGGATATTTTAGAGGACACACCTAGTTGTTCCATGATTGACGAAAAAGTTGTAACAGAAAATGGAAATGCATTAAATGGAGTACATTAAGTATTTATTGATTTACGTCACCAGTAATATTTTATGGTTAAGTGTTGTTTGCAGTCTCTATCAAATATAACTACAAAAAACTGTTTTGATTCTAGAACATGTTAAATTTTAAGCATAAAAAAATATCTACATAGGTACATAAACGGTTATAGTTATTTATGATTAGTTTAAATATATTAAGTAAAAGATGTCATTACGCAGCGATATAGCGTCTAATTGTAAGTGCGACAGTTGTCGGTTCGATCCCCACTAGAGGAAATGAATTATTTTTATTATCTATAGGTAAGATAAAGCGTGGCGCAATGAAGCAACAGTTTTATATATGTTTAACTGCCATTTCTATATATTTATATCATTTCCAAATTATTTTATTTAATATTTAAAGTCCACATTATTTACTTAAATTAATATATATGCTAAGCTTTGATTATTATATATTAGGGGCCATCTGCCAAAATCACTTGATGTTTTTTTTAGCTTTTTTTAACGGGCTGGCTGATCTTGCGAAAAATATATTAAGCCTTGGAGCCTCACGTGATTAATGGACGGCCCCTTACAACTTGTATATGAACTATATGTTTTTATAACTTCTATGAATATAAATAATCAGATAATAATAATTAATTCATACTGCTTATGCATATATCAACGATTACAACTATTTTATATATCTTCATGAGATTATTCAATATTATTAACAATTTCATAAGTTTACTAACGTTAAAAGTACCTAGTCAAAATTACAATACAAAAGTACTTATGTAATGCATAATAGATAACAATTTTGTTAAAAGATGATTAGCTGTATATATAAATACATATATGTATTATGCTCTGGATATTAATATTTCTTATGAAATTAGCTAAAACAACCGTAATTATTACCTATTGCTATAAGCACAGTAAAACTTGTAAACATGTGATTAAAGTATTCCAGTACCGGCCCTGATAGATTGATGGGTGGATTTGCATATATTCTTTCATTTCATTAGTAAGGAGGTATTTGAAAACTTACTTATCAGTTAAGTAAATTATTCACCCTACAAAAAAGCTGGCCGAGATGCCAATTTTGAGGCTGTTTCAATGTAAACGCGACCTTTGTGGGTTCGATTCCTACTCGATGAAATGAATTATTTTCATTTTCTACCTCTGAAGAAAATAAAAAAAAAGCAAGTCTATTTATCAACGTTCACGCCTGTTATGGATTTATAGTTTAAGTGCTCTTGAATTCTAATGTTTCCTAGTGATGTCTGTGTCAACAATATTGTATTGTCTAACAACATAATTGGGATTAAAGTGTCCTTATAGTTTGTAGAAATTAATGTTTCGTTTTCAACATTTGTTAAAGTTACTTTTTCAACACTAAGAATAGAAAAATATTTTAGAAAACGTATAAAAAATATAGCGGAGTATGTAGCGGAAATACCTATAGGACATTTCCAAATCATATTTTTCTGCGTTTAATAAACCATTTTTCTTTTCTTATTGTTTTGTTTCTTTTTTAGTTACATGTGAGGCTTTTATCTATATTTTATTTAGGAAATATGTACATATATAATATTTTGTGTAAAGTACACATATGTATATTTTTATGAAATTGAAAATGATACTATAAACATTAGAATATTTAAAAAATGCCATAAAAAGTAGCTGAAAATTTATATACATGTATACATATATCTGAATCTCTGTATTTTTTTAATATTATAGAAACAGTGCCAATGTGACTGCCCCATACTTAGAAAACATGTTAAAAATGTATGTTTCTTTATATCAAACACGTTAGTTACGTATATCAAAACGTATTGTAAGTTATAATTTTTATTAATAAGAGAAAGTGGTTCTATAAGTTTATATAATAGTTATTATTTTCTAGGATTTAAATATTTTCAAGATTTAAATTTTATATGAAATCTATATTTATGAGTTCTATCTTTATGTTCTATAAAAAGTTGTGCTAAAATTACATCAATATATTTGCATGAACTTATTACTGATTAGCTTCTAAATATATATATGTACACACACATATTTTATGCCAATTTTGATGAAGTGAACTAGGGAAGACCAGGCCAAAATACTTTGCTTTGATTAATTGATATATGTAGCTACAATACCTGACTCTTTAAATATTAGAAGCTTTGTAAAGTGTGTTCTCTGTACATTTACTCCCTATACCAAAATAAACTGAATAATTGATGTGTAAATTATTCCTGGATTAATGTCTACTATTTATGTAAGGATAACGTTAAACTGTCTTTGTTATTATTAATAATTCTTGGAGATAACAGCGATGGCTGTATTGCTCTTTTAAATGCACCAAAGTTTCTAAATAATCTTTGTTGTTAAGAGTCGGCCTGAGATTAGAGACCCATTTGTTTTTTGCTGTCTACATTTCTTAACATCATTTGCTGGAGTTGCTGTAGTTGCAATAATTTTAGATTTTTTTTTATATTTAAAGCTATATAATAAGCTTTTGCTGACAATGAATGGACTTTCAAAATATTGCTCCTCCTCTCACAACACACACCACACATTAACAGAAATGTATGAACTACATTATATTCTATATATATAATATTATACTTAATGTATTCTTTACTCTGAATGTCATTCCAGTTTTAACATGTGAAATGTTTAAACGGCTAAACCATGTTACTGTAACTAGCTTATTTAAGTAATAATAAAGCATAATTTCTAAATTTTTAGTTTTAATAATTTTAGTTCCCATTTACTCTGAGGTAGAAACTATTTTCTTTTTTAGACAAAAGAAAGTACTTCCCGGGATCCCCTTAAGGGTTAGAGTAAAAAACCAGTTATCTATTTAAACAAAATATAAAGTGTTAATGACAAATAGTTCAGTAATGGATACGATATGTGGAGTGTAGACTAGAAATTACTACTGGATTTCCACGTTTTTAATTCCATGTTCCAAAGTTTTTGTTTTCATTTGAGTTGTCTAATGTCTCTTATGTATGATAGGATTTTTGTCTGGTCAATTTTTCAACCTTTATACATAAAATTAAAATGATATAAAACACACAAATAAACATACTTAAAACAATATAAAAAGTCACATGTAAATAATATATTATTTTTAGTATATAATAGTTTTCTTGTTGATATCAATACCATACTTTACTAAATTACAAAACGGTATTTAAATGTAGATGCTCTTAAAAATACTTGTAGCTAAGATACAAAATATTTAAAAAATTGTTTCATTCTGTGGAATATATATTTTCTGTAGTATTCTGTATAAAGTTGCCCGCTTCATAGATTTTTCACAAAATCAGGTAGATTAATTTAAAGGTTTGTTTTCCGTATGAATTATTAAAACTTAAATTATTTTGAGACTAAAAAGATAACAAATCCAATGATAGTACAGAATATTAACAATGATTCGTTGGAGATGACAACAATATAAATATATCTTGTGTATTGGCAGTAATGAGACAGGAATTATCTAAAGTGGAAATAATCATAAGCATGTCTTTTTTTTAATCTAATATTGTATATTTATTTTTCAAATAAGGACAAAAGATAGTAATGTAATAACTTGTAATTCACACAGTAATTTAGAAACGCCATACAACTATTCCCAAAAAATAAAGCGTTTTTAAGGTTATTTAAGTGTTATTCCACACTTAGAAAAGAACTTAAGTTTAACTTTAGTATTATCAATAGGTTGTAGAAAACAACATTTCATGTGGTTAAAATTGGCTTTCTCAAATATAAACGAAAACTTTTTTTTTTGTATTTATGCTAAAAGCTGCACTGTGTCAAGTCTTGTGAATTACGAGGGACTGGAGAGCTAGATCAGCTGCTGGCAGCACTGATACCGTAATATGTCAGAATCAAATATCAGTACTGTCAGCGTACGGATAATCATAATTCGTAATTTGCAATACGAAAAATATAGTTTTGAAATTCATGCATTGTGTAAATAGTGTATTGAAGATATTTGTTAAATTAAATGAATCCAGATATTACTCATAAAATTAATTACAGTTTTTTAAAATGCTTATGTTTTATTCTTATCATGACATAAGTGATCAAAACATAAAAATAAATATTTATTATTATTGATATTAGTTAAACGTGAATATTCAAAATGGTTTTTGAGTCAATCGTGGTGGATGTACTGAATAGGTTCCTCGGAGATTACGTGGAAAATTTAAATAGATCTCAGCTAAAACTTGGGATTTGGGGCGGTAAGGTTTTATAGAGGAAAGAATGATGTCATACTACTACTACTTCAAAATTGTAGTTATTTATGTCTTTTCGTTATTTCCAGGGGATGTAGTTCTGGAAAACCTTATATTAAAACAAAATGCTCTGGAAGAACTTAACATACCTGTTCAAACTGTCTATGGGCATTTAGGTTTGTACTGTACTGGATTTATTTCGTTCTTTATGATATTATTGTTTTAATAATTTGAGGTGCAAACGATTGGATATTTTTAGCTATTCAAATAATTATATTTAAGCCTAAACAATTTAATTTTTTCTATTATGTAAAATAATTCTTAGAATTTTTTTAAATAATATAAATGAATATAATTTTAAATCTTTAGAGTTATATTTATGCTTTATAATTGTATAAGTCTTTTTGACTTGTTGATTTCTCAGTAACAATTGATACTTAATAATACCAAACTATCATTGTTCTCCAATAAGTGAAAAAATGAAATAAACTTTGAATAAACTTAAAAAAAATAACATGTGGGGTTGGCCTGGCACAGGGACATAAGCATCCAATAGTAAATGCGGCTGTTGTATATTCATTTATTGTTAAATTAAGTTCTTAAAATTATGATATAAATATATGAAATAACATTTAAATAGACTGAATATGTCTACCAAGGTAAGTATATTTAGCATGCAACGTGAAGTATACTAATTATTATGAAGCAGCATTCTTTAAATGACATCATGCCCTCAATCACTAGTCTTTGATTGTGTTAGTGACTCACACAACTCAATTATAATTTGGAGGTCAATTGGCAGATTGTTCTTGATATACCATCATGTTATTGTAACCCATGGGGCAATGGTTGCCCTATATAAAATGTGTAATTGTAGTAATATAGAATAGTATAAAAATATATATTTGATTTGATTTAGTTAATGTATATATATATAATAATTATAACATTTACAAAAAAAATTACACTTATTTTATTTAAATATTATATGTTATAATGTGAGTAATAATATTTTTTAAGTTATGTCACTTTATTGAATGTTAATAAAGCTTCTCATATTGTGTAACCAAGTCAATAGAGACATAGTACTCTACAAAAAAAAATGGAAAATATAGATTTTCATTATGTAATATTTATAAAATTTCAATAGGAAAACTGGTACTTAAAATACCATGGAAAAATTTGTATGGTGCGTCTGTAGAAGCAACAATAGAGAGATTATTCCTTATTGTAAATCCCACGGCTGAAATAAAATATGATCCAGAAAAGGAAGAGAAAATGGCACTTGCTGCCAAACAAGCTGAGCTTGCTAGAGTTGAGGAAGCTAAGAAAAGAGAGGCTGAAAAAGGTATTGTTGAAGTTTCTTTTTTATTGTTTTGGTAATTGTTACTTACTGAGATCTGTACTTCAGTATACCATATATTTTTAGCAATTAAAAATGAAATAAGATGTTTTATATATGAGTAATAATATATACATTACCCTATTATAATTTATGTTAGTAAATGTATGCTATTCAAGATATAGAAATATATGTGATGTTTTGTATTTAAATGTTTTATTCATTTGTATTACAATTTTTCTTATTTGTATTATAGTAATTTATGTTTCATAATGTTTATTATATAAATAGTTTGTATTACAACAGAATAAAATATATATTTTTTATTTTTATAGATCAAAATAAACTAGATGAGACATTTGTTGAAAAATTAGTAACACAAATAATAAAGAATGTACAGTTAAAAATAACTGATATACATGTTAGATATGAAGATAGCATCACAAATCCAAAGGCACCCTTCTCATTTGGTATAACCCTTCATAATCTATCTGTCCATACAACTGATGAGAATTGGAAGCAAACTGTGATACAGGAAGCTGTCACGAAAATTTTTAAGGTAACCAAAATATAATTGTGTGTGACTAATTATGGCAATGGTTCCATTCGCACTCGGGGGAATGAATTATTTTCATTTTCTCATTCTGTTGAAAAGATAAAGTACAACATCGCGTTTTGCCACAGAACAAAAATGTTTTAATCTTTGAGCAGAAGCTGAGGAGCGGAGCGTCTTAACACTAAGTATATAAGATGTGCAATGTGAAGCCCAATTTAATATGTTGATATTTTTTATATATGCAAAATGCAATCTCAACAATAGTAATCTATATGGGGATTAAGAAACACAAATGGCTATATACATTTATCTTCCAGTAAAATCTACAATGGAATAATTATGTATTTTGAACAATTGAATTCTTAAAATTCATTCACACATGTAGATTGTAGAGATAGTGTTTTACTTAAGGAGGCTATTCACAGAAATAACTATTTTATATTTCTACTTAAATATACTTTATTGTAGAAATATAAAATACATATTTTATTGTTATAAAATATAAAATTACCATAGCTTTCAAAACGCATATCTTTGGACTCTGTGAACTTTCCAAAAAAAATAAATTATAGATATAAAAATGATATTTAAAAAGAAACACTTTCTTTTAAACATTTATCTTTAAATATAAAAATGATTTAATTTTGTATTTGTTTTAATTATGAATATGCTAGCTTAAAGTAATTATTATTAAGTTGCAAAAATGTGAATGTTTTAACAGATTCTAGACCTAGAAGGCCTAGCTATATATTGGAACCCTACTACTGAATTGTATTCAAAATCAAGTGCAGATGACATCAAGTCTCGGCTACAAAATGAGATTGCAACAAAATCGGCAAAACCATCATTCTATCAGTATGGTAAATAGTATTTGTATTTGTTTTTAAAAAATATATATTTGTAGTGTTATGTAATATGTCAAGAAAAAAAATATAAATACATCTGTTTCTATATTAATAATTGTTGTTTTTACAGCTTTGGGTCCAATAAATGCCACTGCCAAGTTAAAATTGAATCCCAAACCTGAAGGTGATACACCCAAGTTTAGTATACCTAAAGTGATACTAAGTTTACATATGGAGCAATTGTCTGTTAGTCTGACCAAATCTCAGTACCAAGATATGATGTTGTTGGCCGACTCTATGGACAGAATGAGTAAAGGTGCACCTTACAGGTAGGATTGATTTTTTTAGCTACACGCTGTATCCCGCATACAGCAAGATCCTAATGTCCTAGAGGGCGGAACGGGAATCCTAATGTCAATTGTGGAACACCCGTTTTCCGGTTTCTGCCGATTTCTCTTTGTCTTGCTTCTAAACCGAAAATAAAAAACAATTAAACCGCGAATGATAATCGGACCCGTAACCATACTATAATTTTTATTATCAATTATTAAGTTGATATTTTACTGAAATGGAATTTCACTATAAAACTATAAAATACTTATAAATATTTATGTGTATATGTATACATGTGCACATATATGTACATTGTACATACACATAATAATTTTGGTGAATATATATAGTTTATTTGAATTTATTGCGACTTGCGATAAAAGAGATGTATGATAAAACAATTAAAAGTAAACATAAATTTGGATTGAATGAACAATAACCAAAAATATGTCAAAAACGAATGGTTTTATGTGTTTGTTATTAAACGATTATCTATAATTACTTGCTGTGTCCATTTTAAATTAAAAAAATATTCTCAGTTAATTTGGTAATTTCAAGAACTTTCTGAAAATACTAAACATTCTTAATTATTAATATGTAATAACTGCAAGTAGACATAAAATAAGTGGATATTGAATATAATTGGTCGCGGTTTGTAATCCCGCGAATCGCTAATCCGCAGAACTGAGGGCCAGATAATCCAGTTTCTATTGTAATAAAAAGTACAATTTTTCCATCATCTTACAGAAAGTATCGCCCAGACCTGAAAAACTATAGAGGTCATTACAAAGAATGGTGGCGTTTTGCATTCAAATGCATTTTAGAGGAAGAAGTAAGGAGACGAAGGAATAATTGGAATTGGGATCACATGATAGCACACAGACAACTTTGTAAAGATTATGCTTCGGCGTATCAGAACAAGCTTAGCTGTAAAGGGAAAGTGGCCAAAGACCAGCAATGTGTTCTAGATGAAGCTGAAAAATCATTGGACTTATTTAATTTGGTTGTTATCAGACAGCGGATTGAAATGGAGGTGAGTTGCCAAACATATGATAGCATGGTTCAAAAAACAAATAAATAAATAAATACATTTACAGGTTCTTTGAATATTCACATAAAGATCATATTGGTAGATATAGTATCGACTTGTAAACAAACAATAGTGTTAGGAGCTCTTGTAAATGTTATCAGCATCTAATCTTTATAAAATTATTTATATATATGTATGTATTTCACAATCTGCATGTATTGTGTAGAATATAACATTATAGTTACAATTGATATGAGGTTGAAATGATTGCTTATTAAGTTATTATTATATATTGTCAGTCGCGCAAGCGTGCTACTGTAAACGCGACAAGTTTTTGGTTCGACTCCCACTCGAGGAAGAGGCGTTAAGTTCTGCTACTCAACATACAATGCGTCCAAAATTGTGTGGAAAATGGGAACGGAAGTGACTTAACGTTAGGTTTCCAGCTTCCCTCTGTTAAACTTGCTATGTGCGGGATCATTATATTAGCTTGAAAATATTTATTTATTTCCCATAACCATTTAACAATTAAAAAAAATCTGAAAGCACGTTATATATAACTTGTGTGCTAATGATATTTAAAAAACTACTGAATGATGTAAAAATATTCCAAAACATTGCACACGAATTTATGTTAATCTTTCATATTTTTTTAAATTTACCAATTAAGGTGGAACGGTTGGGAAAATTAGAGGAAGAAGCGAAAAAATCACGTGGCTGGTTCGGTGGCTGGTGGTCCGGAGGTTCCAAAGACGAAGAGCTCACCGAGGGCGTCGCTATTAGTGAGCACGTTATTATAATTTAATTAATTTAAATTGATTTCATTCCTATTAATAAAAAGGTATTAAAATTACAAATTTTATTGTGGTCCTTTAGAACACACAGTTGATTGAAGAAGCGGTCTCTTAGTTTCTTACGGGCGGTCTCAATAAGTTATCCATCTTTAACTTAAGATTAGGTATATAATCGTGTAAAATATATAAATCTATGGTATGTCTGTATACAATAGATTTAACAGATTGGTAA
Organism: Heliconius nattereri; assembly: GCA_013403645.1. Classification (NCBI taxonomy): domain Eukaryota; kingdom Metazoa; phylum Arthropoda; class Insecta; order Lepidoptera; family Nymphalidae; genus Heliconius; species Heliconius nattereri. Next base: position 9,488,017 of record JAAIXI010000234.1, on the reverse strand, counting down.
AGGTAGATAAGTTATATTATCGAGGCCAGGCATGGCGTAAGAGCGCAAAATGTGACTGTAAACACGACTGGTTGTGCGTTCTATCCCCACTCGAGGAAATAAAGTATTTATTTTAATTTATATTTCCATTTCTTCGCTCTGATGTCGAGGCAAAGCGCAGCGTTGAGTTCCGCCACGCGTTGAGTAACACGTAGTGCCTCCAAAATTCAGCGAAAAGTGTGGTACGGACTGTCTTAACACTAGGTTTCCTCTGTCTACCCTGCCGTGTGTGGGATACAACGTGAAGCTGATTTAATTCTTATCACTAAAAAGCTATAAAAATTACAAAATTATTACCCTATTTATATTTTATTATTGTACTTCAAATAACACCGTTGATGAAGAAGTTGTCTCTTGGTATATATCCTTTACTACAATGATTACCTCTATAAAACAAATACTAACTACAAATTATATAAACAGTGAAACAATTCGAGAAGGCAATGACACCAGATGAAAAGGCTAAATTATTCCGCGCGATTGATTACCAAGAGAACACAGCGCCGCTACACCTGCCCACAGAGTATGTGGCGGTGGAGAGTCACTTCGTACTCGACAAACTGCAAGTCTCTGTCACCGATGTTGGAGAGGTTTTGAAGGCTTGTGTGGAGACCGTGCAAGTGGGATTGTTGCAACGACCGAGTGCTAATGCTTTGAGGTGAGAGATATTATTCTTGTAGCAAAGTAGTCAGAGAGAACTTACTGTTGAGACACTCAGTTCACTACTTCTCGATTTTTGTGTTATGTGTTGAGTGGCAGAACTAATGGTAATAAAAATAATTCTGCCATAAAAATTAGGCTATTAATTAGGCAAAATTCTTTTTCGTATTTTGCGCAATTAAGAAACAAATAAAATAAATAAAATCAGCATCACGCTGCTTCTCGCCCTTCAATGACATTCACCCGGCATCCGAATCCTTGGAATGCTAAATAGTTTCTCCTGTTTACTATATATTTTACATATTTACATGAAAAATATTTTTCTAATTGAAAAATGTTGAAATATCTGTTGGATTATATACCATCCGCACTATATTAATTGTAATTATTTTTTTTACAGAGTGGATGTCCAAATGCGTGCTTTCACGGTGACAGGAAAACTTCAAGGCAATTTCGAACCGCAACTTGTTACTTCGAAAGAGGTCTCCAAAGATGTTAACCTATTAAATGTTATATTTGAAACTAATCCACTAGGTATATAAATAAGATCATTATTTATCCTTAGATTACTAGTTAATTTATATTGATTTTCTAATTATTTCTTTCTTTACAATAGATTTTATTTACTAAAAACCATAACAATTAGTTTATATAAGTCTGAGCTGGATTCATTATCAAGTTTGTACATTCGATTATAAATGGAATCATTCTGGCCAACAAAAGCTGAACCCGGCAAAGCGCGGTAAATTCATATAAACTTATGCTGGTAATACAATGCATACTAGGAATTTTAAGTTTTGATACTATTAATTTTTTTTTTATATTTCTGATGAATTTATATAACCCATGGTGTAGATATTAATATTATTGACCGAGCGAAGCGAGGTCTCCGTTTCGACAAGATAGGCCGATTTTGCTTTCGTCAGTTTGTTTTGATCTAGAGACCACAGTTTTCAAGGGATTTGCACGAAAATTGGCACACGTGTTCCTTTTATAAAAACTTAGCGAATATCATGGGCTTTTTTCGATTGGGGAAGAAATGGGGGAGTAGAAGAGGGGAACCCCCTCCCCTTTTCCCGTAACGTCGAGTGATACCTCAAAAGACGCGTCTCTTTTAGTAGAACAAAGGTTACATTAAAAACTTTTTGATTGGGGGGAAAATGGGGAACGGTGGTGGGAAATTTGAAAATATTTTTAGTGAGGTATACTGTCCACGGGACCACTAGTTTTGTAATTTATTAAATAACACTCTAAATTAAGGATTCCAAAGTGGGGATGAAATTTTCACACGCTCTAGGGATACCGTTTTTTGCGTATGATGGCATGATATTTATATGTATAAAGGGAAAAAAACACTACTTTAGTATAAAACTGTTTATTTATGAATCGTAGTCAAAATCTATTTCTAAATATTCCACACCCATATTCGATTCTTCAGAGCTGCTGAATTGATTATCATGTAACAGTGTTGCTGCTCAATAAATAACGGGGTTCAGCTTTTGTTGGCCAGACTCTATCTATATATATCAAACAAGATAGGCACAGATTCGGAGAGTCTCACTGTAAACATGAAGACTGGGCTCGAAACCTATTTTCGGGGGAAACCTATTCGGGGAATGAATTACTTCTATTTGCCCGCTCTGATTGACATTGAATTTCACTACTGAACATGCTGCAACCTTTTGTTACTTAATGCATGCAAAATGTGAAGCTAAAAAAAGGTTTTTAGATCTGACTTAAAGAGGTTTTAGATCTTACTAATAAGTATACATATTTTATTAGATGGAGCTTGTGATCAAAGAGTTAAAGTACAAGCACGACCTCTCCAAATAGTATACGACGCACAGACAGTCATAGAGATTGTCAATGTGTTTAAGCCGCCCTCCGAATCCAATGCTTTGACTACGTGAGTTTTATATGAACAACGTTCTTGCGTTTTTTACTACTATATCTCTAAACAATAAGGATTTGATAGTTATTTTAATGTTATGTTTGCATTATATGCATTTTTAAAACACTTCCATTATGCTTTGTGGTTTTTGGCATTTATTTTGATTTCTAGGAATTGTTCTTAATGCCTTTTTTTAAAATAAGTATATGAAGCTATTTATTGAAGGTTGCAAGCCGCAGCTGAAAATAAATTATCGGATTTAAAGGAGAAATCAGCTCTAGGTATGCAGTACGCGGTGCATCACCATACATTCATAGATTTAGATATCGACATTGCTGCCTCATATATTATTGTACCACAGACTGGCATGTACAAGGGGTGAGAAAAATATTATTTTATATTACTTATCTGCTGTGTGATCTGTGTAGGATTCCTTCTGAAGAATGATCTATTAAACAAAAAAAATGCAAACTAACATAATAACAAATGAAACCATTGCATTATAAAAATTAAGTTTTAATTAAATTAATCATATAATTTAGGAACGTAATTTTCTACTTACATATTTATTTAAGAGTTACCTATGAAAATAATATAAATATTTATATATTGTAGCAAAGAATCCTGCGCAGTAGTAAAACTCGGTGCAATAAAAGTGCAATCGGAGGGGCGCGCGGAGCCCCTCGATGTGCACGCGCTGCACCGCCGCGGCCTCGCTGACACCGATATACTGCGCGAGGTGGCCGCTCACAGCTACGACCGGATGGCTTTGAGACTTACTGAGATGCAGGTGTGTTGATTTTGAACTTGTCTTTATTTTTTTCAAATAAATAAAAGGTATCTGGACAGCGACACAGTGGATAAGTGTAAATGTATGTAAATAAAATTATGAGTAAAGTGAGAAATAGAAAAATTAATAGTAATATAAAAATAAAAAGAAATAGAAATATTATAATTAACAAAGTGACATACAAACAGATCGTCGTCGCATCACCCAGTGAAGATTGGCAATCGGCCATAGCCTCGAATGTTGCGACTCCACTACATCTCCTACAGCCCACGGACCTCGTCATACAAATACACAAGTGTCTGATAACGGATGACCCTAGGTTACCCAAAATTAAAGTTATGGGAGAGTTACAAAAAATTGCTGTCAGCGTTTCTGAGGACAGGTGTGTTTATTTTGTTCTTCTATACATATAGCTCATATAATTGATAAATTTTAAATAAAATTGTGTGTAGTTTGATTAAAAATATTTATTATATGTAATGAAAAAATAATTTACAGATTACTTACATTATGCGAAATATTAGTCAGCATGCCTTTACCGCACTCTGAAGAAGCTACTCAATTAAAGGTAAAAGAAAAACTTTTTCATTCATTTTCATATTATAAACATGCTAAAATTATAGTATATGTTTCTTGTTGTTTGTTTGTTTCCTGAATTGCTAAAGCATTCATTTTTTTATTTATTTTAAAGATATTTGGCTACAAATTTGCGTACATTTTATCTGGCCGTAATATCGAAAGCTCTCTTATTATTCAAGATGAGGCCGGTGCGGTAATTATTTGTCACATTGTGAAATAGAAGTGTATAACCCACTAGACTTTAGATTAATGGTATATATTAATTTTATGTGTAGTAAAATATATATTATCTATACATTATTAAAATTTGGTATTCATTTCGATTTGTGAAAAAGTGTTTCCCTATTTAAACCTTGTAAGATAATAGATAAATGGAGAAAGTAATATTTATTTGTTATATATTATATATAGAGTAAATAAAAAAAATATTTTGATTATTGTTGTCACGTTTATCAAGTTGTTCTCAGTTGTTATGTAATTTTATCCTTTCATCTGACGATTTCATACTGTTATAATACTATTTAGATATAAATCTATTTAGATTATATAATTATGTTCACGGTAGAGTCTAATGTAAAGCAGGAGAAAAAGTTTGAAGTTATTTACTATTTTCGTTATTTACAGGCAAGCGACTCGAAAGCATCTAGTCTGTCTCTTTTGAAATATCTTGACCCGGCGGAAAAACAAAAGAGAGATAGCGCTCGATCCAAACAAAGAAAATCTGATGAGCAATCTGTGCAATTGACAGAAGTGGAGGCATTTTTTATCATGAAAGGTACCGTTAGTGAACTAGAGAAAAAATAACCGAATGCCATATCGTTTTGCAAAAAAAGTACCATATTGGTTCGATTTCCACATTGTTATATATATATATATATATATATTCGAGATCTGTTATTCTGTTCTTATATTAAAGGCAGGCAGTTTTATGAAAAAACACAAAATGTCTTTAGAATGGATGGGAGGTGGAACTGATTTGTGTAACTTAATGAATTTGATTTTATTATTAAATATAAAATTTCCGTTTCAGAATTAATAGTAAGTGTTAATAGAAAAACGGCAAACGAGGCACAGGAATATGATAAGTTCCTAGTGTTTTCATTAAATCTATTAGAACTGACGGCTACTCAAAAGACTTTCACACTGGAAGCTACAGTACGCCTCGGTTCAGTAGACATGAAACACCATCGAGCTGGCCGGAACACGATCAATATGATAGAGACACCTGAAGTTTCTAATACACCTACTAATGAAGAAGGAAGTGTCAATCAATATTTGTTTACTGTTACTTATTCTAATGTGAGTATAAGTGTGAACCGATTAAAAGAAGTTTGGGTGAAATTGTGGCAAAGTTAGTTAAACATGATATTCAAGAGTCGTGTTAATAAATTGTGTTAATGCGTTATTCACGCGATATTTATGTTAGTGGAAAGCGTAGAGAAGGTTATACATTCCACTATATATCTCTTCTTATTCCGCAAAGTATTGGAAGTCGTGGCGTAGTATGTTGGATTCCCACTCTAGGAAATGAATGAATCATCTCTTCGCTCTGGTGTGGCAATTTGGCGAAAAATGGGAAACGGAGTTGTCTTAATGGGAATGGGGTGAATGGCACTAGATTCCTATGTTCCTTCTGTATAAAAAAATATATTTTTTCAGGTTGACAAAAAATGTCCCGAATTCCGCAGTCACTACGGTTCTGTTGAACAGATGATTGAACTTGACTTCACAACACTAAGAGTATTGCTGCACCTCCAAGGCCTTCGGGAAATTTTGGTCATTGTAAATGAATATCAGGTGATTATTAAATACATGTAATATTATTTAATTCTTGTAAGTTTTTACTTACATTACAAACATTACTTAATTACTTACATTACAACATTACAAACGTAATGGCAAACATTTTTTTTATGCCATTACGTTTGTATTTTTTGAGTTTTATATAGAAAATATTGAAAGAATCGTGTATTTCTAATGAATATTCATATGTTTTCAAAATAGTGTAGCTATTACAAGAAATGTATATATTTGTCAATATATAACTAATCGATAATATTAACAGACAAGGCTTCAAGCTATACAAAGCACAGTCGACAGATATGCGAATGCGGGACCTTTGGAAACTATTGCAGAGGATGAAGAATTATCTATTGCTAAATCTAAAGGTTTGATCATAATTTTATGTCACATTTCATTACATATGATAAGAAGTCACATGACTTCTTTTTATATATAAAAACATTATTTTGAAATTTATCTAAAAATATGTGTTTCAATTTATTTTGCTCCAAAAAATATTACGAAAAATAATTGTAATATCTCTTTTAAAAAAGACGTATTGTGCAAGATATTTTAAATTATAAAAAAAATTAAAATACTTATATTTAAAACAGTAAGCACAACAAAACCGTCACGACGCAAGCAAGTGGAAAGCATCCAGCTGAAAGTGAACGCGAGGATAGGCGCTATCGAGATAGGGTTCGCCAACGACACGCGCCCGCTGTCGCTGCTGCGGCTGCAGCGCGCCGCCGCCGGCCTCATGCTTAAGGCCTCCTACACCCAGGTGGACTGCACCATCGCCGCTATCAACGTGGAAGATCTCAACCCTAATACATTGCATAAAGAGGTTATACACCTTTTTGTTTTACCCTTATATTGTGCCTATCATTATGCTATCGTAGGGAAGGTGGAAACCTGATTAATTAATTAGATATAATTAATTAATGAGATAAGAACCTAATTAACCTAAGTAATTTGCGAGACATTGTGTGTTGAGTGGCGGTTTCCTGCCAAAGACGCAGCAGCACAGCATGTGTGAATTGTTGATCCTACAGTCACATGCTGAGCCGCTAAGCTGCTGGCATCGACATTACCTTGCATCACATATTTTTGTGCTTTTATAATAATATGATGTGAAGAAATAGTGTTAAAATGCTCGTTCTAATTTTGGACACGGCATTCAAACCCAATGCTTAAAACTGTCTTACCAGACCAGGAAATTGATAATTATCTTTTTTCAAACATTTTCTGAGATTATTGTAATAAATGGCACAGAAGTAAAACGTTTGTAAAAGTATACATGATCAGCTTATATTTGAACTCGCCAAAAGCAGAGTATATAAGGGAATAATTTATAAATGCATAATATAACCTAATAAATAATTTATAAATGCATAATATGACCTAGTAGTAACTAGGTCTTTGTAATATTTATATTATCTCTACTCTCTTTTCAACAATATCAATATTATTAAAATATTATTAGATACTAAAAGTTCTTGGCGGGGACGTCATCAACGTGCAGATAGTGATGTACAACGTAGACCAGTACCCGAGTGTTAGTGATGTCAACATGTCGATTGATGCTCAAATTAATTGTCTACGAATTATATTCTTGAACTGGTTCGTCACTTCTATGTTGGTGAGTTAGTTTTTATGATTTGTTATTGTGTATTTTTCTTTAAAGTACATATTAATAATCTATTTGACTGTTATTCGCAGTATTCGTGCTTGTTCCTTCTATTTAATTTATGATATAATTGGGTATTGGATAATATTTTTAAAAAACGTATAAAAAATTGTACTCGTAGCGAGAATTAAATCCGCGCCTATTGGAAGCTGTACAAGCTCTCTGACTAGTAAGCCATACCTCGTTATCAAGCTGCGCCAAAATTTTTATACACTTATTACAATGTTTTTATGTTGTTAACAGAAATTTGTAAAAATATTCTTCAGAGATAACTTTTTTAATGGTTTGCAGGCTAATAAGCGTGAAATTATATGAAACCATTGACATTTATTTTACAATCTAATTTATATTAAAATTTTATTAAATGAAATTCGACAGGAATTTTTAAACAATTTCCAAACCGCACAAGAAGCGCTCATAGAGGCCTCTTCTCAAGCAGCGGACGCGGCTCGAGCCAACGTACAAAGTGCATATCAGAATTCCACTAAGCTGGCTCTCCGCGTACGCCTCGCCGCGCCTATTATATTGATTCCAGAAAATTCTACCAGCAAAAATGCAGTTCTTGTCGATTTAGGTCGAATGAATTTGAATAATAAGTTTGTGGATTTGGATGTTCCGGTAAGTATTATTTATAAGAAATGTTATTTAGCTTAAGTGATAAAAAGTCACTGTTAAATTTAATTGCGTAATGTCAATTAAATTTATAATTTTCAGACAATATGAAAAAGTAATATATTATCAAAATGGTATAGAAATATAATATAAAATTATTTTCATCGTAATTGTATTATAAATTCTTATAGTAATTAAAACATAAATATAAAAAAAAACTATACAAAATACTTGAATTTTTAAACAGGATGTCAGTAACAAAGTAACCGTGGATGAGTTGATGCTAGAACTGGAAGACATGAAAGTGTCTTGTGTTACCCTCAGAGATGATTATCAAGGGGTGTCCAAAGAACGTAAGCTGTTACGTCCCACGAGCTTCAAGTTATTCGTAAAACGTAGTCTTTCTTCATGGTATGAGACGCTTCCGGATTTGGATATATCAGGAAGAATGCATACTATTGTGGTAAGTTTTATTAGTGAATATTAACATTATGTTAATGAGGAATGTTAGAAATATTATGTATAGTTTTAGTTCTATATTTCATTAATATAATAAATTGTGATTAAAATATAAAATCCAGAGGCCAGTTGAGGCGCAGGGGCATCATTCGAAAAAATGAAATATTTTCATTTTATTTTCATTTCCTCGCCTCATGTAGAGGCAAAGAATAGCGTCGAGTTCCGCCAATCAACACAATGCCTCCAGAATTCAAATCGCGGAAAATAGGGAACAGAGTGTCTTAAAACTAGGTCCCCTAGCCAGCTGTGTGCAGGATACAGCGTGAAGCTGAAAAAAATATAAAACCATACAACGTACATAATAGATTGATAGATTAATAGGTTGATACATGAATGAATTGTTAGAATGATAGTCCATTATATGACATTTGTTATTTCAACAGATAACAGTGGGCCACAGCGACTACAAGAGCATAATGAAAATCCTAAGTCAAAATCTTCAAGAAGGTCAAAGTAAAGCTGAAGAAGCTAAATCTCAACCCAGTATCACAAAAGCTAGTTCTAAGCCAGCAGTCAAATCGCAATCGAGCAGATTCCAAACAAAGGCCACGGTGGCAGTGGTCACGCCTACGGAGACTAAGATGCCTAGAACTACTATAAAGTTCTCTTTTACAATGGATAGTTTTGTTATCAATTTAATGAATACTCAACACGTAAGTATTATAAATTCAAATTCAAAACATTCTTTATTCAAATAGGCAATTATTATAAGCACTTTTGAATCGTCGAATGAACATATGAACAAAAAGCTACCACCGGTTCGGAAGGCAGTTCTGCTCAGAAGAGCCGGCAAGAAACTCAACAGTTGCTCTCTTCAAAATCAATGGTGCAATCTATTACATTTGCTGGCAGCTATCCTGCATTACATTCAATAGACATTAATTCCATACATGTTTATCAATAGATATATTAAAAAATCGGGTCGGGTTAGATTGACGGCTGCTAGACGCTGCCTTGCGATGAGTTGGTGATCGATTCTCAATTAGGGGAGTGAAAATTTTCCAAAGAAAGAAGTACCAACAGCAACAAAATGAGGCCAGTCGTGGCGCAGGGGCACAAACTGTGACTGTAAACGCGAATCGTTGTGGGTTCAATCACCACTCGAGGAACAGAAATAAATTTAAAAAAAATCAAAATATATTTATAATATTCTGTTTTTATTTCTTTGCTTTTACGAGGTTACGAGGGAAAGCGCGGCGTTGAGTTCCCTCATTTAGGACGCAATGCCTCTAGAATTCGGCGGAAAGTGGAAAACGAAGTTTCTTAATACTAGGTTCCCTCTGCCTACACCCTGCTGTGTGCCGGATACAGCGTGAAGCTGATTTATTTTTTATATTTAAAAGATACAAATAAATTAATGGCGTAAAAATATTTTATTTTCTTTAGACGGAAGAACTAATGAGCGGACAAGATGTGGAACTGGCACGGTTTTGCCTCGCCCTCTTGTCAGTTAAAGGCAGAATGTTCTCAGATAGTTCTATGCATACTTCCGTACTGCTTGTGGACTGCACATTAGATGACGCGCGCCCCGGGCGAGGGGCTAAGATTACTAGGTATTTGTTGTTACTTAGTTTTTTTAATATGGGCCTTCTATAAATTATATAATACGTATTTCGAGATTTTTTGACGCAGTCCTTGTCACAGTTGGTCAGCGTTGTGAGCCCTACCTAATGTAATGTCACATATTTTGCAATTTTACACTTAGCGTTTATTAAACTAAAATAGCAACTAGGAAAGTGTTTTTATTTACGCAAATTTAGTATGTTAATAGTTTGTAATGTAACATAACGAAATTTGAGGCCCTCCTGTGGGGAGGAAAAAAAATCTTGTCACACAATTCCCACTTCGTCGGCCCTCTCCATTCTTCTTAATGTTTGACGTAATTTATAAATGGCCCCATATAAGTAAAATTGATTAGATGGGACGTAAATGTATGAGCCCGGGGATTTATTTTTAAGATATCCTAAATATAGATTCAACATTTGTATTTATGTATTTGTACACATAGTTTGCTATCGTAACTCAATTGAGGTTTGGTCAGTGGTCAGTTTGGAGGCTTTTTTCCGCAAAACAGGGTAGACAGAGGGGAAATTAGAGTTAGCAACTTTGTCCTCCATTTTCTGCTAAATACTCATGAATGGGCTATGAAAATAATTTAAATATAACCATACATTTGAAAGGAAATCGAACCCACGATCACTGTGTTTACAATGGTATCCTACTACGCCGCGATGGCCGCTCACTCATTTAATGTTGGTGCTAATACTGGAACTAATATAAGCACGAGTCTGTTAGATTGTTTATCTATATACTTAATATTACAATACTACAATAATATGTCGCATAGGTATTTAGAAAGACGTCGTGACAAGCAGGATATCAAAACTAGCCAAGATGAGGGATCCGCCATTTTTATGGAAACTCATGATAAAATTAGAAGTATGATCGACGTCACTTACACTATGAAGAATGGCGATACATTTAGTACGTATTATTATTTTTATCTTTACGCTGTATCCCACCTGTACCGGCGTAGACAGAGAGAATTAATTGTTAACACACTCCGTTCACCACTTTTTGTCGAATTTATGAGGCACTGCGTGTTGAAGAGCGGAACTCAACGCTAATGATTCCTCTTTTTACCAGAAAAAAGTCATTAAATTAATTCATTCTTTTAAGTGGAAATCGAACCCATAACAGTCGCGTTTACAATCACACACGCTTATGCCACTGCGTCACGATAAATAATAATAATGGTATTATGTTAATAAATCAATTTATTTTCTTACAGTTGATATGCGGATCTTTAGTTTTAATCTGATCTTAGCTATGGACTTTTTAAATAAGATAGCGGAATTCGCGACCGCCGGCCTCGGTGAGGATGCACCCGACGCCACTAGAGAAGAAGTAAAAATTGTGAGGCCTTATATAGAAAAATCTACTGATAGTGTACCTGTAAGTTAATTCTTAAATATCATTTTTAACCAGCTTATTACTTTTTTGTTACCAATTGCTTGTAGTGAAAATTGAAATATTGATATTAATCTTAATTTATTATCTTATGTATAATTTTGTGATAAAGAGAATCGTTACACGTATTACAAGTTCCGAAACAGCAAAAACCTTATTAGAGTGTTACTTAAAGCTTAAAAAAAAATAAGGTATATCATTTTTTTTGTATTTTTTTATTAGTAATATGTAGGATGACTCTTGTGACCACCGAAATGACGATATAAATGTAATCTGTTAATGTCATATTATCTAGAAAAAGAAGGTATCGATAGTATCAGCTCCATCAGTAACTGAACCGCAGAAGTTGGCCATGATGACTGTCAACATAAAGATTGAACAGCCTGATATTATTCTTGTGGAGTCATTAGAACAAAAGGAATGTGACGCTTTGGTGCTAAATGTAAGTGTTTATTAAATTAATTGAACTAGAATGGTTTAAGTATAGTATGTGCTGATGGATTTTAACACTTCATTACTACAGTAGTATTGCAAAATTGTACTTTGAGATCATCTCCCCCGCTCGTGTCACGTGACACGCAATGTCTTGAATATTGAGCAGTAAATGGAGGACAAAGTTGCTAACTCTTTGTCTATAACTTGAAACTTTTATTTTTTTAAACATTCTTTTAAGATATTTTTTTATCTACTATATGAAATTTGAATACAAAAACTAAAATTTTCCCAGTCTCCGTCATCTATATCTATATTTATAATAAAATCGTACGAGGGTCGGTGTCTGTACTTGGAAGATATTAAAAGAAATGTTATTGTTATGGAACATTTAATAACGTAAAGCCATATATTTTTATTTCCCATAAGTTATTGTTACATTAATTCATATTGTTATATAGATGGAAGCTCGCCTAAAAATGCGTAAAACCGACGAACGAATGGTAATGGAAGGTGGTGTGTCACAACTGCAAGTATCCGCGCGACGCCTGGGCGGGAGAGCCACGGGCGGTGCGCCCCGCTACCTGCTGGCCCCCGCTGACCTGTCGCTGGCGCTGTCTCAACCGCCCGGCCAGGGCATGCACGTCGACATCGCGCTCACTGATATTAAGATCACTGTCTCGCCAGGTATGTATGTTTTCCTGGTACCTCAATTTGATGTGGATTCCAATCACAGTAAAGAATTAGTCTTAAGTGATGCGGTGCATGTCGTGCCTCGCGACCACTGGCGCCCCCGGCTAGGGAATGCACGTAGGCATTGTGTTTGCTAACATTAAGATAACTATCTCTTCGGGTTTGTTATTCTAGTACCTTGATATGCAATTTTGGACGTTGTAGCGTCTGAGAGGAAATACAATAAAAAGTAAATAAGATAATAGATAACCCATCAAAGTATTTTTTTTGTTACAGAAATAATAGCGTTGCTAAACCGCGTACTGGCCACGATGACCAGTAGAGAGGAAGATAACGTGGAACAAGACAATAAACCTATAGTTTATCAGAATCTATGGGACATACAACCTTTCAAGCCCAGTTCTTACTGGTTCTTGAAAACAGGTGAATCTTCCTTATATGTCGATAACTTATTTATATAATACCTAATTTTTCATCTTTTCATAAAAGAAACAAAACACAAGGAATTTCAACTTGCAGTATAGTAAAACCGATGGTTATACCACAATCCTTGTCTAGTACATGTAAGGCGAGGCTTATCGTAGAATACTGTACGAGGTGTAACCCAGAAACCAGAATGTCCTATTTGCAGTGTTCACTACACTAGGTTACTAATGAACTAGACGTGGTAGCTTTTTTATATGTTCATTCGACGATTCAAAAGAGCTTATAATAGTCTATTTGAATAAAAAATATTTAGGATTTGAATTTGAAGTAGTATGATGTAATCTTTTCTTTTTTCAAAATATTAAAAATATATTTGTTATGCTTATGTCTTTTATAGCAGTTACTAGTTGTGGATTTGATTCCCACTCGTGAGAATGATATATGTAGTAATATTTTCCTTTCCTCGCCCTAATAACCACCATTCAACAAGCAATACCTCCAGAATTCGGCGGAATATAGGTGTGTCCGCGTGAGCAACACGGAGTGTCTTAACTCTAGGTTCCCTCTGCCTACTATGCTATGTGCGGGATACAGCGTGACTCTAATAACAAGGCAAAGAGCAGGGTTAAATTCTGTCGTCCAACACAATTAAGAATACTAGGTTCCCTATATAAATGGGATACAGCGTGAGGCTAAAAAAATAATAATATGTATATATTTTTTATTCTAATGCAGAGGAGGCAGAAGAAGCGTTAAATATAGATGAATCGAAAACCGAACAAACAACCAAGCCGCCGGTAGGCGAGATATGCCTTTTATCAAGTCCATCCATAGTCTTGGCGTTGGAAATGCAAATCGGTAACGAGACCATACCAGTGATTGTTATGCAGGCGTCGCTTAACGGACAGGTCAAGGATTGGAGTTCAGATGTAAGTCTTTATTGTTGTGATAAGTGGATGGACGACGTTTGACTTTTTTATTAATAAAATATTAAATTAATAATAATATTAAATTGTCAATTAAATGCCTTTAAATGATACGAGTTATCTATCACATATGCTGTCACAAAAGACTGATTGTAAGAAAAAAAAATGTATATTTCTATATTTCTTCTTAAATTTACACGTGAATAAAATAAAAAATAGAATGTAAATATATATATTTTTATGAGAATTGTTTTAGTTCTACATGGAAACAACATGGGCTATGCAAGTGTCGTACTACAACATCGGACGGGCTATGTGGGAGCCTCTCATAGAGCCTGTTGAAATATTGAAAGACTCGCAGTACAAACATGTTCCATGGGAACTCAAAATGGAGGTAACTATCGCCCTTATATCGCCCTTATATATTTTAAACAATAAGGTTATGTAAATTTGTGAAGGAATTAATATTTTAAAGTAAAGGAATATTTGTATTTTTATTTCGTAACTACTGATTTTTATTTCATGCTTGGCTTAGGTTTTGTCATTGAATAAGGAATATTTTAAATGACTTTGGTCTTTGAATTAGTGGTCGCCGTGACGTTAATCTTTCTGAACTTTTGTGTACTGTACATTCGGAAAGAAAATAATACAAAATACAGTTAATTTTGGCGGCCACGACACGTGGACCCGTGTTCTGACTTTACTCGAATTGAATTGAACTTTAAACCTCCGAACTTTCCGTCCTTCGACAGAGCATTTTCATGAGTGTGCTTGTAATTATACCCTAGGTAGTGATGCGTCCGCAAGAGGGCGGCCCCACCATCGACACGGCAGACGAGGCGGCCAACTATCAGGCGGCGGCCACGCGCCTCGCCGCGCGCTCTGTTACCGTGTCCAGCGCAGAGACGCTTGAACTCACGCTCACCCGGAGCGGCATCGAGGTACTGCCTGTCTTAATGTTAGAAATCTGGTTTAGAAGAAACATATTTTTTAGTAATAACTGTTGATAGATAAGATTAATGAGATTTGCCTTTTTTAAGTTTAATTAATTAAATTTTTGTTTTTCTTTGCAGGTCTTAACCCAATTGGGTAACTCTTTCTCAGCTGCAGTGGGAACAGAAACGGATACATCTATTGTTGCAAAAACAAAAGTGGAAGATGTAAGGCTGATACATAGAAATAAAACTAAATATTTTCTTAAAATCGGAGGAAAGTCTCTACATACACATAAAATATATGCATGTGTATTTTTTCATTTTATCTTATTAATTTGTACTGAATAGTTCGGTTTTGATAAGTCTTTTTAAATAAAATAACGGCGTGTAGTATAAAAAATCAATCCTACCGTTATGAAAATAGAACATGATTGATTCTTTACTTACACATAAGTAAGTGTACAATAATATTTTAGTCTGATTTTAATAAATATTCTTTTGTACATATTTTCTTGCAGATTTCTGATAAAAAATATTTAGGTGCACCATATGTATTACACAACTGTACAGGTTTGACAGCCAAGCTGACACTACAAAATAACAAAGATTTCTCGGTCTTTATTACTGACGAATATACTTCTTCTGATTATCGGTGAGTTTTATAACTCTTTATATATCTTTACGTTGCATCCCGCATATTAGGGTTGGTAGACGAATCCTAGTATTAAGACATTCTGTTCCCCACATGCTGCCAAATTTTCGAGATTTGGTGTCTTGAGTGGTGGGGGTTGATGAAAATAATTAATTTTACTGAGCGACAATCAAATCCACAACCGTCATGCTTACAGTCAGACGCTGTGCAACTACGTCACGGCGGCCTCTAACTTTAAATATTCTTTTTTTTCAATGGTTTCTCTCTTCAAAATTGCTTTTGTATTAATAATGGTTATAAAGCATTTTTTTTACTTATTTATTTTTATGTCTTTAGAGAAGTTGTATTGGAGCCGGGTGCGTGTGTTCCACTCCAGTTAAAACACGGTGGTCTAAATATTATGAAATTAAATGAACCTCCACCGCCATTAAAGCTAAATGTAAAGGTAAGAAAATATGTATGGCTTATTTGGTAACTGCTTCCTAGCGGACCGAATCCCGCTCCGGTCGTAATATGTATTATTTTGAATGTTCATATTGGTTAGTCTTGTTTCGTTCAAAGAAACATATAATAAGTAATATTAATATCATATATATATATATTGCAAATACAATTACAAATACATGTTTATCAACAGATAGTAGAAATGGACGATGAAATTATAATACCAGTGGAGAGGGCTGATAAAAGATATTTTACAATCGGTAAGCGTCTAACGGGAGAGAGGTCGCGCGCCTCCCCTCACGCCGCTGCCGCTGAGCCCAGGGGCCTCATATCGGACGTCGTTATGCACGATGCGGCATTGCATATATATTTGAGAAGTATTGTACAGGTATATATTATTTGTAGTATATGTA
Organism: Heliconius nattereri; assembly: GCA_013403645.1. Classification (NCBI taxonomy): domain Eukaryota; kingdom Metazoa; phylum Arthropoda; class Insecta; order Lepidoptera; family Nymphalidae; genus Heliconius; species Heliconius nattereri. Next base: position 9,471,564 of record JAAIXI010000234.1, on the reverse strand, counting down.
TATGACGGCGTGGGTGATAATTTACTTAAATATTGAGAATAAATTCATAATTAGTTAATTAATTACAAAAGATGTTTTAAGGAGTAAAATTAGAAATAACATTTAGAGTTAATAAAATGCTGTAAATATTGAATTGATGGTTTTGTATTTGTCAGTTTCCGGTGGCGCCACTTTGGGCTCGTCACCGTTGTCAACGTCATTGTTACTTTATAAAAGGCCACGCGGGCGTTGTACGCTCAGTCGAGGCTCTGCCACGGCTCGGAGCACTACTCGTGCTCCACCGCTGGTTAACCTCGACTATTTTAATTATTAATGTTGTTAAGACCTATTTGTAATTATACTGGACTGGAGCAGTGAAAGGCGAGTGTTGATATATCGGAAAGGGATCCCTTAAGCCTACTCCTGGGGTCACAAGTCCCAGGCACTGCTCCAAGCCATCATTTAAAGAATAAGATAATGTTGTTATTATTTTCCTTGTAATTTACTATGTTTCCAGTTATTGTTTGGTTTATTTATTTGTTTTAGATTTACCTATTTATTTAATTTAGTATTTCGAGTAGAACCAAAGGCAAAGGACATGGTCGGAGGTTCTACTTGTTTATTTTTAATATCTATTACGCCCTTTAAATCCGACATCAGAAGTGGGATTCAAAAGTAATGATAATCGATAATAAACATTAAGTAATAAGTAAAAATAATATTTTTTTCTACATATTCTTCTAACAAATCAATATATTTATATCATCATCTCTTTTTAAATTTCTTGCCCCTTGATTCGAAGAAACCGATAGAACTCATTCAATTTTTTTTATACATTTTCTAAAATATTTTAAATTTATGTACATGTTTTTTAATTATTCACCAGGTAATGAACACACTATCAGTGAGTGTATCAGTGTACTACATGACATCAAGTGGTAATGAAGTGCGGCTGCTGGGTGATGCGGCGCCCGGTGCTACTATACGGCTACCCTTACAAGCAGTACACACACCCACTGCTGAAATATTCTTTTCAGTTGAAGGTTAAGAAATAAAACAGCATATTAATTTAACTTTAAGCAAAACTTTTGATAATTAAAAGAAACACGTTTGTTTAAATACGAGGATGCACCCTAAGTTGTGTAGTGCATTGTTTGTATATCTTCTTGATAATTTTAAATAATCACAATTATTTGTAATCTGTAACTTTAACGGACTTTGATGGCATTCTCCAAAAGCAACAGACTAGTAATTATAGTCTTAAAAATTGGGGGAAGAAGGGAACGGAGACATAAATTTTCTCCTGCCTACCTTGCTGTATGTAGGATGTAGAGTAAACTTAAAATATGTAAGTTTAACTGTACGTTTTAAAATGTTAATGTTATTTTGATAAGTATATTCGATTTAAGGTTTCACCGTATCTGTGTCACCATTCATCTGGCGCGAATTACAACAAGAAGTAAAATTATCAAAATTACTACAATGCGACTCTAAGGATAAAAATAGCGGAGAGAAATTTTATTTACGGGTAACTAACTTTTGTCTCATTTTACTATGTCGCAATTCACTATAACTATAATCAACTATTTTATTATTATTGTGTGGTATATTTATTACATATAATTTATTCCAATTTCAGGCGGTAGGAACAATGGAGCAAGTGTTCTACGAGCATTCAAATCGTCATACATTCGCGTCGTCCTGCTACGACATAATACTAAAACCGGCGGTAAAGTTACAAAATTGCTTGCCCGTGCCAGTCCGCGTGTCGCAGCTAGGCTTGCAACGCACGAGATTGTTCCAGCCAGGGGAAATGTTCCATTTGTCCCATTTGTCGCCTAATCGTGCTACTGTTGTTATTATGGTAGTTATTTATCTTTAGTTTCTTCTTATTGATTTGATTTTATAGTAGGAATTATGAAGTTCATACAATTTAGTGTATATACACTAAATCGTATGAACGTAAAATCGTACGAACGTAGAAGACATAGGTCTTCTATGAGATGCAGCGATTTTTATAGGATAAACATGTGATATATGAGAAAACTATTACAAACTTATATTTGTTGATTTTTTTTTATATAAAATTAGTGCATACACTCATAGTCTGTCCATTTCTTTGATTGTACTTCCTGTTGACCTTCGATTATTAATATTATACGGGACTCTCATAGCCTGTCCAACTCGCATTTAACCGATTTTCATTCTTTTCAATAGATCGAAAACTACCTAGACAAATGCTGGGTATGCACAAAGAACTTGCCCGACTCCGACACTGAACTGTCAGTGTGGTCATTCGAGTCCCACGACAGTCCCGCCGTTATGACGTTGGAACTTGGACTCCATAGTGTGGACTCTGAGGGCACGCAGATGTTGTCTCTCTATTGTCCCTTCTGGATGCTTAATAAGACTGGATTTACTTTGTGTTATAGGGTAAGTTTGGAGTTATTGTTTATTTATTTAGCTTTATGCTGCGAACCTAGTACTAAGACATGTTACGTTACGGTCTCCTCTTTCCACTTTATTTTGTCTTATTACTAGAACGAAGAGATGAAAATGAATTGTTTCCTATGATTGAGATTCAAACCTACAACCGGCGCCGATAGGCCACAACGGCCTTGGCGTTATTCGGCTCAGTGTTATTAGTGTATTTTGTATCTAAATATAAAAATGTGGATATATCAAATACAAGATGTAAAAAAACTAATATATATATATATATATATATATATAAATTTAAACTTCTTGGTATTACGTATGTCACAAGATAAATCACTTGGTGTAAGGGAGGAAGCCTTTTAGGGTTATAATTATAATATATTTTTTAAATATACAGACTGAATCGTTTATACTATTAAAATGTTTTGTTCGTCTGTGGCGTCTTAATCATTACAAACATTATACCATAATTTTTAATGGCTGTGCTAAAGCGCGTTCAGCCTTAAAAATGTATCTATGAAGTTTACCATATTTTTTATACTTAATGTTTATACTAAAAATGATTCCTTTTAATAAAACATTACTACAATGTTGTATGTAATTTATAAACCAAGGACTATTATTATAAAATTCATTAGTTATCCCTCAAATTCAAAGGCCGTAATATAATAATTGCAGAAATCAAAGAAACCAGAAAAAGAATCCAGCACTCCCAACAAGGTACCACTAACATGGCTTAAAACATATTGCAACTAGTTTTTTTTATTTTAAGCCAAGGAGCTTTTTTCTTTTCAGTATATTTATCGGTAGCATATGACAACTATCGCCTAGTATATACAAATATAGCAAAATAACAATTTTCTGTTTTAATAATTATTTTATGTTATGATTTATCTTTGATTCATGTATTGTTATTTATTTCAATATATTAAGTGTATGTATGTTCATGAGCATGTTTGTTAAAATCCATTTCATGACACATTTCATTTCGTTAAGTATTTTTATATCCGTCTATTTGTAGAATATTCGTATCTATATTGCAGATAAAATATTCTCGTTGCTGTAAATTTATTATACATCATACTTCATGTTTTCCGGTGAGACTTAGGCCATATTACACTTATTGGTGAAAGTTTTATATAAAATGAGTGTAGTCAAAGTTAAAATTGTACTACTATAATAAACACTGTATTATTCCGAAGCCAAACAATATTTAAAATTATCAGCAATCAGCATATAAAATCATTATTTACTTTATGTTTTTAATTTTTGCATGTATTGCATGTGCTTCTTACTTTATAATATATCTTGAAACGTTATATTTCATAATATAAGACGCATATAATATTTTAATTGGAATATTGCAGAATTAGCACTATTTGCTTTCAGAACACAACATTAATGAATGGTTGTGGTATAATTTGTGCTTAACTGCTTTACTAACAAGACACTTAATTTTCAGAACGTAGATGAAACAGGCAATGTAATCTTTCACCCGAAAGACTACAAGGAGCCGATATTATTCTCATTTCGCGCGAAAAATTTCTTCGGTAAGAAGAAGGCGGCTATTCGAGTGGAATTTGGTGAATGGTCAGACAAGTTTTCTTTAGACGTTCCCGGAAGCTCTGGCGTTGTCATATGCAAAAATGAGGGCAGGACTTATCAGGTACTTGGTATTGACATGGTAATACTGTTTAAATTCTATGGTATATTTTTACGGTGATATTGAGAATGTATATATTCTAGTATAGTAATATAGTAAACAATAATGTTAAAAAGTAAAAAAAGCCGTTGTAGTACTAGCATCCATCTTGCCCCATCGTCTACTCTACTTCATGCGAAATACAGCGTGAAGATAATAAAAAATCATACTTTTTCAAATGTCTTAAATATTTATATCAACAACATAGCTTATAAAGAACAATTACATTATGTAAATGAAATGACTACTGCATTGTAATTGTTAAATGAATCTTTGGTTGTAATTAGATCAATAATTATGCTCAAGGTATTGAGAACAATTATACAGTACTTATTGAGTTTGTTTAATTTAAGTTTGCGTAATAATTTCCACGTTCTTTTTGTTTTACAAATATTTTTCAAATATAAACAATATTTCTATTTAAGAGATATAACTTAAAATTTATATATTAAGATACTTAGAATTCTAAAAACAATTAAGATTAAGACACTTAGAATTCTAAATTCAATTTTTTTTACAATATTTTTTTTTGTGTTGTGTTTTTATGTACACTTTTGTTGTTAGTTATGTTAGTCTTGTCTAAACGTAAATATTCAAAATATTTTTTTTTATGTTAGGTTGCAGTAACAAATCAACTGACATTCAACAGTTTGACTAAAATGGTTATATTCACACCGTTCTTCCTTATCATAAACGAGTGCCCTTTCCCGATTGAGTATCAAGAGTTGCATAGATCAGCTGATCCTTGGCAAAAGGTAAACTTATCGTTATTTTTTAAAATATTTCAGTATTTGATCTATGATTTATATATATTTTTAAAGTTATATGTTTAAAAATATTTTTGGCAAAAGTTCTGCTGTTCAACGCACAATGTATCAAAACTTAGACGGAAAATGTTGATACGGAAAATGTGTCGTCTGCCAATCCTGCTAGATGCGGGACACAGCGTGAAGCTAAAAAAAAAACAAAAAAACAAAAGAAAAGAACATGAAATTATTATTTTTTACGTAATGGTGTATCTCGCACATAGTCCCTACTACACATAGCCTGATAACCTAATTTTACGACACGCTTAAATAATTCATTTCATTATATAAAATTATGTAGGTAGCCCAAAATTCAAGTTCTCCACTGTGGCCGGTCGTGGAAAAAGACGACAAGCTGCTATTACTGCGCGTGGCCGGTTCCAACGAACGCGCTGCACCTTTTCTCTATACGGAACAGCATAGCGTCTGCTTGAAACTCAATAATGAGGTAAATACGCTTTTTTATACATTTATCTTCTTTTGGTTTTAATTATATCTAATTTTAAAGCCTTATTATCTGTGTTAAAACTGATTCATCAAAATATGACTACTATTTACGGGATGGCTTTTTAATCTTAACTTATAACTTTTTTTTTCTTAATTATCTTATACCTAAACTAGATTTAGAACTAATACATATATTTATCAATATAAATTCCTATGAGAGTCAAAATTTTTTGTTTACTCTTTTTTACCTGAGGCCTCATTTAGAGATACCGCATTGGTCTACAAACGTATAATACCGGTGTTTGGTTGGGCAGTACGGCGGCCTGCATGTGGAGGTGCAGCTGAGCGAGGGCGGCACGTACGTAACGGTGCGCCAGTACCGCGCCGGACACGCGCCCGCGCTGCTCGTCAACTGCACGCCCCACGCCGTCGCGCTGCTCGAGAAGGACAATGTTAATGTTCGGTGAGTTAATGTTGTTTGCTTGTGCTCTTTTCACTGTGAACTGCTTTAAGTTTTCCGTTAACAGCAATTTGTATATATTTGATGGTGGAACTAGATCGATGGGGACTCTATCAAATTTTAGTCTTGTGCCAATTTATACAGCTAACTTAACTGAACAGCTGTTCCATGAGGGATATATGTTAATCTTTAGTTTTATTGAAAAAAGAGAAAGTGGACTTACATCGGTTTTAAAATTAACAGCCCGTACAATTAATGATTTGCCTGCTGGCTTGTTCCTTTGAACAGGCATTATACTTTTCTCTTTCTTTTTTGCATTAAGTAGCCTAATTTATGTAGTGTCATTATATCTATAGGCTAATGATCTTGACACAAATATTGTTATTTAGGAAATGAATGAACCAAGGAGAATCATATTGTCACAACGTTACAAAAAATTGTACTCGGCAAATAGCCATTTAAGACTCCCTAGAATGGTACTTTTTTCAACTTTTTATAATTTAAATATTAATATACTTATTCCGCTTTTTAAAGCTCATTATCTAAATTATTGTTTATCTAATTTTGATTTCATTGATCTGCAGAATGATGAATTGTTTAGCCAAAATATATATTTACATAAAAAATTATATGTTATAGTGAATGAAACTCTTCGCTTGAACTTCATGATTATTCATTTAATAAATGTTTTTTACTATATTATCATAATTTCTATAAAGATTTTTGATTGTTTTGAATTAAAAAATACGACCGATGTTATCCAGATTTTACGAAATAAAATATAGCCTAGATATTGCCTAGACATAATAGCTATACAACCAAAAAAGTTTCATTCAAATCTGTCCAGTAGTTCCGGAGATTAGCGTATACAAACCTACAAATAAACAGACAGATAGACGCGCCATTTTTACTTTCTTATTATATGTATAGATGTTTTATATAAAAATTTAATACACGCTTAGGTTAATATTTCTTTATTAAATTTTATCTTAAGAATATGGTTGTTATTAAAAAAATAATACTCCACTACGGACAAATACAGATTGGCTTAGAAATAAAAATAATTATTCCACGTTTAGTTTTTTGAAGAAGAGTGCAAAAATTATAATTTAACCAGTTCTTCTGATACATCCCATAATTTTTTTACTATCTCGGAGTATTGGGGCGAAGAGCAAGGGCGTAGTGGACGACAATCTTCAAAATAATATCCACTTAAATTTTTAACTTTAGGCGAAACTGCTAAATAAATTATTGTTTGGGCGCCTTCCCAAGGTGTTTTATGAAATGCCTGCATTAACTTCAAAAAGAGTCGTATTAAGTATATGTCAATTTGGCCCATAATATTGGTATTAACTGCTCCTGGGTGCAAGCTGTTGACTGTTACACCCGTGTCCTTAAGTCGGAACGCCAATTCTGTAGTTGCAAGTAGTGTTAATAATTTTGAGTTGCAATATACTTTATGTGTAAAAATACTAGACCATCTGTTACTCTCTTTTTCCATATTTAAATTGTCAAAATCTATTTTTCCAAACTTATGAAGAATCGATGACACATTGATGATCCTACTTGGAGCAGATTTTTTTAATAAGGGTAAAAGCAGAGAAGTCAAAAGAAATGGCGCAAAGTAATTAATTTGCATTCCTATCAATAAACCGTCTTCGGTTTTTTCTTTTCCGGTGTTGTAAGCTCCAGCATTGTTAATAAGTATATCTAAGCGTTCTGTTATTTCTAAAACATTCACAACAAATGTTCGTACTGATGCAAGTGATGCTAAATCTAGCTGTAGCAAATCAACATTATTGTTTGCAGAAGATTGGATAATCTTTTCTTTAGCAATAGCTCCTTTCTCTAAATTTCTGCACGCCAAGATAACATGAGCTCCTCTTTGTGCTAGATCTTCAGCTGCTTCTAATCCTATTCCGGTATTCGCACCAGTAACTATTACCACTTTCCCCACTAAATGACCGCTGAATTTACATATTCCAGAAGACACTTTTAGATAGGCCCATATTGAAATTAAAATAATAACACAAACTAATAGTATTATTATAGACAACATGATAGATCGCGCGACCTCTACGCTGTTCGGAGGTAACCACTCAAGTGCGTTGACAAACAGATTGCTTTAAGTTGTAATATACTTATAGATACACATGTGTGGTTAGCGCTTCACTATATGTCCGTAATACAATTTGTTTATAATTTGGGGTTGTACGTTATTTATTTATACAAACAATTAAAACATTTTGTATAGGTACTCTAATAAAGCGACAACATTTTAATTATTCTATTGACATTTGACTTTTATAAATGATTGTCGTGCATATGATGGAGGTCAAATAATAATAAACTTGAATTTGATATATTTACTAATCTTTAAGTGCAGTATCCTATCCTATATCTTATAAAACAAAGTCGCTTTTCGTGTCTGTCTAAACTTTCTAACNACAAAGTCGCTTTTCGTGTCTGTCTGAACTTTCTAACTCTTCTTCTTCTAAACCACCCAACGGATTTTGATGCGGTTTTCACCATTAGGTCGAGTATTTCTCAGGGAAGGTTTATGTATTGTTTATTATTTGTACATTCTTATGTAAGTTAACATAAATAAGATAAATGTGTATAAAGTGCTACCCGTTGATGCACTTTCGCGCATGCGCTGCTTTAATGGTAGGTACTACTTGAAAATAATGTATTGGAGTATTGTTCCTCTTAATAAGATCTACAGAAAAGTTCGCGACAGCATATTCGTATCTTTTAAGGATAACGTGTAGTGATCATATTTCTGTCTGAAAATAGTAATTTCAATATATTTTTTATTGTGAGGGATATTTTTTCATAATGGTATTAATCCTTATCGTTTAAAATACTTTATTAATTTTCTACGTTAAACGAAGATAAAATTTGCTTTTTACACTATTTCGAAATTGCGAATAGTTTTAGAGAAAAACGCATTTAATTGTTTACACATCACGCCGTTGACACATTAGTTATGTTTCACTTATCGCTTACTCTCAGCATATAAATAAGTATATTAGTTACGTTGGCCATTTAATGTAGATCAAAACTGTCTTTCACTGTTTTTCATTTTAACAAGTATTTTAGAAGTTGTTACAATATCAAAAAATCCTTGTTGCGAAACGGCTCGCCACTCGCCATTCGTCCCTCCGCCCCCCGCGACGTTTTGCGTCCGCCGCGCCCGCCTGCCTTACACGCATCGGTGGTTCAGTGGTAAAATGCTCGGCTGCCATGCGGGCGGCCCGGGTTCGATTCCCAGCCGATGCATTCTATTTAATTTTCCTCACAGGCAGCCACGTAGTGCTTGCTTTTCATCAGGGTCAGAGTACCCTTTTCCCTACCCAACCGGTGTCGCTGTAAAAGCCAATAGGGCTAACAGCATTAACCGTCAGAGAACCAAGGCCCTGATGTCGTTCGGAGCTATTACTGGCAAAGTAAATTGAGAAGTGATTGTACGTACCTTGGAGTTATACAATAATTATAATGTATTTCCACGCGACACAGTTGGTTACATCTTTCGTTTAAGTATTTTTGGGTAAGAGAATAGTAGGTAGTCTGTTGTTTATAATTTCTTTCGTTTAAGTTTTCGGTTGTTTGTGTTATTTATTTGTGTTTATTTTAAAACAATTGGAAAATCTTTATTGGAACTACGAAAATGCGGGTTGCATTAGAGTTTAATTATTTTCACATTATGTTGAGTGCTTTGCAAACATACATTATATGAATAATTTAGTAGTTAAAGCGGGCGAAGCCGCGAGGGGGTCGCTAGTTTTATATAGGTACAAAAGCTGCATAAAGTACATTTATCAAGGATTATCTTAATTTTAATATGAATAATTCATAAACTTAAGTTTATTAATTTTACTGCGCAATCTAAATAATTTTAAGCTTAATATAAAGTCTTTGATACATTTTTTCGTACATGAATTTATGACAATTATAATGGATTTATGATATACAAACATAGATATATAATTCGAGTTATTCAGTACCGATTATAATATCATTACCTTATAATACAGCACAACAATACTAGTTATATTTTAAAAACAATTTAATACATTTTTAATTTTATATAATGTTTTTAGTAATGCACGCTTTACTTGTACTGTTCACAGAGAGTATGAAATATGAACAAGATTATGAAACATAATTCAGGAGACATAATATTATGGCTTTAAATTATTGTGTAAAAACATATCGCCTGTCCCTACTAATATTGTCGTATGTTGAGCCGAGTTGAGGTAATCGAGCTACATTGTTGAGACTTAAATTAAAGCTCTGTAAATTTTTATTAACCATAGCCGTATATAATAAAAATGTTAACATTTTAAACTTCATCTTTGCCACAAAGTGTGACTGTAAACGCGACTGGCTGTGGGTTCGACCCCACAAGAGGAATATTTATTTAATATTCCTCGTATTGTTCATTTCTTAACTCTGGTGTCGAGTTCTGCTCTGGTGTCGAGTCCTGGTGTCAAGAGCAAAGCACGGCGTTGAGTTTTAAGTTCAAAGTGGAGAACGATATGATACAGCGTGATTTATTTTTTTATTTTAAACTTTGACGGGCTCTCCTGTAAAGTTGCTGATTTTCACATCCGATAATGCAAGTGACAGGCGATATTTGTCTTTTCATATTTAGAGTAAATATTTCAAATTTAAAAAAAAATATTAAAAATTTAATGGTATACAAAAAATGGCTATGGGCCATATATCGCAGAGAAGAGCTAGCCGATTTTAAATAAAAAAAACACTTTTATTTACATACCAAGAGAAGGAAAATGGTCCATTCTACTTCTCTATGCGCAACACAAATATTAAAATTATGAGAATATTATACTATGTTGCTATTTCGTACGAGTTGAAACACTTACACCTACAAAATTTTGTTATAGAGTTTTTCATTATAATTATTTCCATACTAAGGGTTAGTTAGTTAGTTGTATAATTAGGGAATTCTTCATATTGTGATGTTCTATTTAATAATATAATTTAAGAAAATATATGAGTAATAAGATGTCCGAATTCGTGTCCTATTACGTGCAGAATTCGATATGTTCTGAGTTCGATATTTGTCTTATTATTTTTACAGCAAAATCCCTTCTATGCACCAAATGCTTTTCACGTGGGAAAATCCAGCCGGATCACGGATACTCATTTTTGAAGGACATAAACGAAAAGAAATTGAAAATGAATTGAGAAAAGATGGAATCGGAGATTTCATGTATGTATATATGAAAAGCACTCAAATAGGATTTATACATTTTAATGTATTATCTAGTCTATAATCTAATTTAAAAATAATTATTATGATACTTCATAATAAACTATATAATAACCATAATTTGCTATATACTTCTATATCCTATAATAATGATTATTATTTAATTAAAACAATAGTAATTAATGTGTAGACTATTTTGTAATAACGTTTAAATAATGTTCTAATATCCAGGATAAATGAGACGCAACGTATATGGTGGGTGTCGTTCCTGGACGGTCTGCAACGTGTGATCCTATTCACGGACGACGCCATATTGGCGAGCGGTGCTCACACCATAGGGGAGGCGGAGCCCGTGCATACTGAACTGGTGCTCGCCATACACGGACTGGGCCTCTCCTTGGTCAACGATCCGGAATTTACTGAGATACTTTATATTAGTATATCTAAGTGAGTCAATTATTTATTTGTACAGGTATTTGTATAAGTTTAAAATATTATCGTTTTTATTTAGGTTTAGGTACTCATGTTTGTTAGCTCTGATAATGATAATTTAATTTTAATTATGTATTTTATGTTAATTTGTTTATAATTCTATGGAGATCAAATATGCAAACAATTTTTTTTTATATCAAGTCAGTTTCATAAAATATTTGATATATTTTTTTAATTCAATAGTTCTGGTATAATATGGGAACAATGCAAATTTGGGGCGCGTCGATACAAAAAAATAGAAGGTCCAAAAGCGATCCAACTTGAAGAAGCATACCAAAAGTATCAAACTGAGAAAATGATCAGCGATAAACCAATATCTCCTCTCGTCCAGATAGATGAGAAAACTGAGGTTTGTTGAATTTTACAAACAAATATTTATTTGAAAAAGGGATAGATTCGGTGGATATTTTTTTAAAGTTATGTGATTTCTCTACAATAGGAAGCATTTTTACATTTTTCCTGCATGTCAGGGTGGTAGTAGGAATCTATTGGTAAGATATTTCGTGTAACAAAATCAAACACCTCGAACGAATTACGAAGAATGGTATGTCATCAATAGACACCAGGTTCGTTCAGATATTTAAGCTGCATTTAATACCAGGTGAACTTCGCGGAGCTGCGCCAGCTGCGACCGCAGCAGCGCCTGCTGCGGCGCACGCAATCGCCGGGCGTGTGGGCGCTGGCGGAGCTGACGGCGCATGGCCGGCGCCTGCACGCGCGCCTGCACCGGCTGCAGCTGGACCAGCAGCTACCGCTGCCCACCTTCCCCGTGCTGCTGGCGCCTGTGCCGCCGCCGCGTTCTCTGGCCAACGACGACACTTCAGGTACCTGATATTGGATACACCAGATGATGTTATGTTTTATGATGATTTAATATGAATCAATGAGTAATTATACGGGCAGATATGGATTTCATAATCAATAAATAAATAAATCTTATTTTAATATGAAAATATAATTATATTAAATTTAGTCAGATTATATTTTTGTTTTTTCGTCTAACTTAAAAACACAACCACAGGCACAAAGCCGTTCATCGAGATATCAATAGTGGAGCGAGTGATGGAGCACACAAACGTGCGCCAGTACAAATACTACAAGTTACTTATACAGGAGTTCCACGTGAAAGTAGACATGGGCCTAGTCAATGCACTCATGGGGATGTTCCCGCCACGCCTTCTTACTGAACAGGAGGCGGTAAGTTACTTTAATTTTATATGTTTATGAATGCAATTTAGCAAAGAATGAGACGTAATGATTGGCGGAATTGCGCATAATTTTCTGAGCATCTGTAGTTTTTTGACCTTTATTGTGGAGGCTTCTTCACCTTAAATACACAGTAATTCGGCAAAAAATCGTGACGCGTAATTCTGCTCTCCTTTGAGGTTTAGCAATCTATGTAAAATTTTGCCATCAAAAACATTTAAAAGTATAAATGGATAGCAATTATTCAACGAGTGACGAAGCAATAAAGAGTGTAAGACAATCTCGCACGCACTGAACACCGCGCTTTTGTTATTACTATCGACCTCATAAATTAATATAATAACCGGTTTCGTTATTATTCTTTTATTATAGTTGGATGCGTTCCAATCAGATATTGAGAAGGCGAGGCAACCACTGGAGGCATTAGCGGCTATTGGCGCGGCGTCAGATTTGAAAAACTTCTATGACAATTTACATCTATCGCCACTTAAGGTAAATATGAAAAAAAGGCTTCACGCTTTTTCGTCTAGTGCGGTCACAGCAGAATAAAGATATAGAACATAAAGTCCAGCCACTGCGTTTCACACACACCGTTTAATTCATCGAATATATTGCATTTCAAGCGGTTTAACTCAACGACACGCTTCGTCTTCCAGAGCGGAGACATGGAAATAATTTGAACATTATTATTCCACGAAGTGGCAATTAAGCTCGCAACTATTGTGTTTACGGTCACACGTTGTACAACTAACGTCACGTTGTTGATTATTATAAAAATAAAAAAGTCTGTCAGTTATAATCAACATTTGATATTTTTTTATAAATAGACTACTTCTGACCCTTATGTGTAGTAACTTATTTTAACACTTTGTTAAGATTTTAAATTGAATAATTGTGAGTTTAAATTATAAAATCGACGTAATTATTTTGTTATAGATTTTGTTAAAAAAGCAGTGATATATATATTTTTAGCTTCACACTGAATCTTGCATATCCAGGTTAAGAGGTATTTCTCACTTTCTTATTTAGTTTTCGAGACATAGTGGACAATGACATAAAAGGCGTTTTGAGACAGAGAAAATCAAACCCACAGCTGTCGCGAATACAGCCGTGGCACCGCGACAGTTTCATGCTTGTGTAATGATATATTTTTATCTTTATGTTTGTATAGGTTCATGTTTCGTTCTCGCTGGGTGGCGCAACACAGTTGCCGACATTTGTAGGCACAGTGCTACAGAGTATTGGTGTTACATTGACTGACATGAATGACGTCGTTTTTAAGTGAGTTCTTTATATATTTATTACCAGTAAAATGATGAAATGCTAATATATTATGGCAGTAAAGTTTATGCACATGCTATAAATATAGCTATTCAATATAAACATATAAAAATACTTAGTATTAATATTATCGTGTTTATGTTAAATAGTAAAAAAAGGGAATTCATTAAAATGTTTTTAAATTCTTTGGGATTATGGTAAAACGGATTTTTTGTTTTTTTCTTTTACAAAACTTTTTTGTAATTGTCTAGGTTGTCGTATTATGAGAGAAACTACGAGTTCCTATCGCAAAAGGAATTGATAAGTCAGGTACAAAGCCACTACGCGGGACAAGCACTCAAACAGTTATATGTGTTAGTTTTGGGACTTGACGTCATTGGAAACCCGTATGGACTTGTTATTGGCCTGAAAAAAGGAGTGGAAGATCTATTCTATGAACCTTTCCAGGTATGAAAGTGCTATTTACATATCGCACATTGATAAGAAGACCGGCACTATATGAAGATTTGTGTTTCTCTATTAGAAGTGCTAACTCAACTTTTCGTACAGTGACGGTCTTCTTATCAATGTGCGATATGTCGAAAATAAAATACAATAATAATGCATATTTATTGCATATGAAAGATATATAAAATGGTTACCAATCAATCAAATGGAAAAATAATTCATAATTATATAATTAGTCTTAATTCAATAACATTCCAACGATGAGCCGTAGTGCCATGACGTCATATATAACAAACATGTTTATAAAGAAAAAACCGGTCCCCGCAGGGGGCGCCCTTGCGTCGTCGGCACTCCCACAGGCAAGATACACAGTGCCTGTATACTTTCAGGGACAGAGTACCCTCTTCCCTACCCACCTGGTGTCGCTGTAAAGGCCAATAGGGCTAACAGCATTAACCTTAAAACCAAAAAAAAAAAAACCAGTCAAGTGCGAGTTGGATTCGCCTACTGAGGGCTCCGCACGAATTTCAGGGGTAATTGTAGGGTGCAACTTAAATTTGTGGACTTAAACATTGTCCCACTCATTCTGTATAAAATTAATTGCAAACATTAATCAAAATCATTTTTGATGATCGTTTGTTTTCTAAGAAATTGCCTATAGTTTTTCACTCTTTCTATTTTTAACTTTATTTATATTGTACTTTCTCACTTCGTTATAATATATCTTGATTGCGTTGACTTAGAAGCTTGATTTTTTGGGTGCTTTAAGGAACCGTAGGTTATTTGATATAACTTTTAGTTTGATACGCGGTAAGTGGTCTTGACACACAAGCACAACAAAGTAATCCTTTAAGGGTTTCGATTTTTCCTTTTGAGGAACACTAAAAATGGGTGAAAAGTAGTACGAGAAGATTACACGAGATTCCATCCGCCTACTTGTTGTATGGCAAACAGTGTGAAACTAAAAATAAGCTATATATTATGTTAATCAGGGTGCAATCCAAGGGCCGGGCGAGTTCGCGGAGGGCCTCATGCTGGGCGTGAGGTCGTTAGTGGGGCACACGGTGGGCGGCGCGGCAGGCGCAGTGTCGCGCATCACCGGCGCTATGGGCCACGGTCTGGCGGCACTTTCTTTGGATAAGGTAACCTGTTTCATTTTTATCTTCCAACTTTTCCTTCCTAATTTATAAGGATAGGCACATGCCCGTCCCAAAAAAGGTTGAACCTGAATATTAAAAACGACTTTTACGCAGGAGAAGATCGATTCATTACATTATTAGCATAAAGTTTAAATTAAGATCATGTCGCGCATTGTCATCGTTAATTAGAGAAAAAAAAATATTTTTGAATAGCAATAAAACATACAACAATAATGGACAGATACTTCTCAACTATGTCTCAATTAAATAAAGTAGAGTATTATATGTTGCTGTTATATTAAAACATATTTTTTAAATGTTACTTATTCTTTTACACAGGATTATCAGAGACGTCGCAGAGATAATATTAACAAACCACCCGCAAACTTGCAAGAGGGTCTCGCCAGAAGCGGCAAAGGCCTTGTTATGGTATGCATTTGTTTTCTATTATAATTAATAGTTATATCAATAAAATTTCGTCTATGAACAGAACAATCAAAGCTACTTTACTACTTTACTAGCTACTTTACACTATCGAAACAGCTACAAAGATTTTAGCCTAAAATATAATTTCAATCACAAATGATATACAAGGTTGTACTCAATATTACAAAACTTGAACACAAGTAAGTATGCGGGATACAGCGTGAAGCTAAAACAAGTATTTTCCGTGCACAAATAAACGAACAGGGCGTAGTGGACGGCGTGACGGGCGTGTTTACGAAGCCTATAGAGGGCGCGCGCGAGCAGGGCGTGGAGGGCTTCTTCAAGGGGCTGGGCGTGGGTGCCGTGGGGCTGGTGGCGCGCCCCACTGCCGGCGTCGTCGACTTCGCGGCCGGTTCCTTCGACGCAGTCAAGAGGTAGCATGCTTTATAATAGGGTTGGCAGATTTATGGCGTACAAGTTATATATTGTTATATATTTTTAAATCCCATATATAGTAGAGTAGAGAGAGGGATCTTTCCACCAAATTTTCTATACGTTGCGTATTGAGTGGCAGAGCTCAACATTGGACTTTGTGTTGTTATCAGAACAAGAAAATAAAATATGTAATATTTCATTCATATTGAAATCGAACACGAACACAAAAATGTCGCGCTGACACCCGTGTATCACTGCGTTACAATGGCTTCACGATATATCTTATAGCAGGGTAGATGAAAGAATTTGGCGCAGTAATTCAGCTAATAATTGCAAACGCGATTATTGTGAAGTCCCACACTGTTATAATTGATTATTATTAATGTCTCGCTCTGGTACAGAGACAAAGCGCGGCTCCAGGCCGCCATCGCCGGCATCGCCAGTTAAGACGCAATGTCTCGATGTCAAGTCAAGTGGAACGTGGAATGTCTTAACATTAGCGTCCATTAGCTACTCTGTTATATGCAGGATCCGAACCTTGCAGCTAAAAAAGAAAAAAGCACAGTATTGAGACACTCTAGTATCCGCTTAATTTTTGAAAATGTTACTATTAAATTTCAATTTACATAAATCTGTTAGGAATATTTATAAGTCTTAGTTATGAAGGTAAAAATACTTGAGAAGTTGGGACATTTGTATTCCAAGATCTGGCAACCCTATTTTTATGCATGCTATGATACGTGCATGTTATTGTAACGGGTGGAAGCATTGTATTTAATTTATATAGAGCAGATATGGAAAACAGACATTTGTAAATTTTCTAATTTAAAAATATCTCACTGAAAATACTTTAAATACAATTATTCTCAAAAATAATATGTCATAAATTACATATAAATAATAACTGATGAAATTAATTATTGTTAATATTGTTTTATACTATTGATCTTAAGATAAATACTATTTACGTTTACAAATCTTCTGTTTTTTTAGTGTTAATGCTATGCTTAAAGGGTTGTGGGAAATGCAAAACTAAAATAACGTTATGAATATAAAGCATGTCGCTTGTTTTATCTGTTATGTTTATGTATAATTATGTTTAAAATTATTAATAAAATTTTATTTCTTAACTAATTTATGTCTAAAACTTTTATTAATGTCTAGAAATACTATATATAAATTTTAAGCAACTAACATATTTATATAATGTTAGTTCAATGTACAAAATCTTTAAAAAATATTATAATCTAGATATTGATTGTACATGAAGTTGCAATGTGCTGTGAGAGTCTGTAAATGATAAAAAAAACCTTAATGATATTACTCTTAAATTAATTGTGTTATATTTGTTTCGAGTCGGCTGATGACAGCAAATACAAACATACATATTGAACTTACTACTATCATTTTTCACCAAGAAGTTTGCCTTTTATCATCGATTCGGGCCCGTTTTGTTTTTGTTCAAAATTCGAAAAGCAATTCGCAGAAGACAAGAATACCTACAAAGTTTCAACTCTGTAGTCTTAACAGTTTCGGAATAAAATAGTATTACTAATATTACGATTGCAGATTAAAAGTACGTCCAAATAACCAAGGTTAACTATATTTATGATTTTTGTCATTACTATTTATAATCTGTAATTTTATGACTCAAAATGACAAAATGTAATCGTAATAAAGATCTTTAATCATTAATTATTTTAATGATAAAATTTTGCTCAAATGTGGAGTGATTACTAGTTTGTGGTTATTACTTGTTAGTAAAGTGGTTATAAATCAGCTTTATCCTGTATACCGCACACAACAGGGTAGGCTGAGGGATCTTAGTGTTAAGACACTCCGTTCTACATTTTCCGTTCAATTATTGCGTGTTGAGCGGTGGAACTCAATGCCACGCTTTCTCTCGACACACACTTGTGCCCCTGCGCCACGACTGGCCTCAAATGGTTATAATTATGTATGATGAAAATGTAACTAGTTTATTTATTTTATTGTTGTACGATAAATACTAATTAATTTTAAATAAATTCCAAATAGACCTTGTTTATTTGACCGAAATTTGAAGAAAAATTATCCGATGAAATGAAAACAGATTATAAGAAAGTTATATAAATGTCCAGATCTCAATAGCTATGTAATATTACCAATTGGTGTTCTTTGTTTTATTTGCCTACATTTTGATATTGTGATAGCGGGTAGACGACGAACGACGTAACCGAATTGGTTTCCTTACGATAATAAACGTCTAATATTGGGATGTATTTTTTATATTCCATATGTTTTCTAATGATACATCGCAGTCGGGCTTGAATCCCACCTACCACACAGTTCTGGGTTCGGTTACTATTCGGGGGATTGAATCATTATAATTTCCTTCCTCTACTAAAAAGACAATGCGCGAAAAAATTGTTTTCCGTCACTCATCACGCAATGTCTCGAAAATTATATTATTCGGAAAGTGGGAAACGGAGTGTCTCAACAGTAAATTCCCTCCTGTCCTGTCCCCTCAAAGCATGGTGGCATGCTTTGAGGGAAAAGACGTTAGAAAGAAGCTAGTTTTTATATAATACGATACCAGGGGGTAGTGGAGGGCGTACGCGGCGCAGTGACTCAGCCGTTGAGGGGCGCGGCGGCCGGAGGCGCAGGCGGGTTCGTGCGCGGCCTCGGCCAGGGCGCCATAGGGCTCCTCGTGCGCCCCATTGGCGGCTTAGTTGACTTTACTTCGGGGCTCCTTGCGTCTGTTAGAAGGTTTTTGTTTAATTGATGTGCTAGATTCTATTTGTATATTGTTGTTTAGTTTTCGTATCATCAATAGTAGTAATTGGACCGTTATAATAGACCGTTTGGACTTATACAGTAAAAATACTTATAATTTTAATCATATGTAATGAAGGGAAACGATGTAAGAAATTATATCAACATAATAAATGCACTTCGTTGGAGAGTTATGTCTAATAATAATAATATACTATTGTATGTTTAAAGAGAAAAAAATCATCAAAAAGTCATATTTATTAAAAGTTGACATAATTATATAATAAAATTCTATAAAAACAGTGCTTTTTATCTATTTTAGTTATATAATGGTTTTGGATATTTATTTGACTTTGTTAGAATAATGTAGGCCATTGTTCACAACAACTTGTAGATTAGTATCATGTTTCATTACAGTTTATTAGATTGCTTTAGCGTGGGGTTTTGTGATAATTGAGTTTTTATTATTTGTATTATAGATAAAGTTGTTAGTCGTAAAGTCGTTAGATATAACTAACAGAAGGTTGGTTGAAGGAAGGCAGATACTGCTAAAATGCTTTTACTTTTATAACTAACAAAATTTCGATAGTCTTCTTGTATGACATATATAAATACATACGTCGAATATTTTGTCAAAATATAGATATATATACATATAAAAAATATTAATTGGTACGTTTATTATTTAACTAGCTTTTATTGACCAAAAAATATTACTAAGTTAACCCAACCCAACTTTGACATTATTATATTTGTGTGGCGATTGTAAAAGACTACACAAATAAATATGTATATTTTAAATATTATTTCCCCGATATGGTGATACAAAAAACGACTGTGTTTCGTCTTCATTTACCAAATTTCTTAAATTTTATCATATTCGTATGGAAAAAAAGAGACAAAACTGACTGAATTTAATACAATTTATATTTAACAAACTAGAGCTGCCGATCTATCTGAAGAGGTGACTAAACGTAGGGCGGCTCGGTACTTAGCTCCCGAAGCGGGAGTCAGACCCTACTCGCGGCTGCAGGCTGAGGGGTACAAGATGCTGTTTGAGCTAGAGAAGGTAAGGAAGAATATTTATAGTTTAATATTGAGAAGATACATTACAACATTAATGTTGTCTTTTTTACACCCTTTTGGTTTGATTCCAACTTCGGAATTAGGTTCCGCTAATCAACCTTATCAATCATGATACCTTTAAATGGATTAAAAATGAAACTATGTATTAACTCTAGGTCCTTTTTGTCTACCCTACTAGTTGAAATAACCAAAATATATAACAATGTTATACATAGGGTAAATTTTATTTGCGAAGTGCAAATAAAATTTATCATACCTACGAAATCAGCTTAAATCTGGTTAAATATATAGTTAATTAGCCCTGTTTATTTTATTGAATACAATATTTGTAGATAAAAGTATATTTTAACATTTATTATATTTTGTTTGTGTTGACCTTCAGGGTAAATTCGTGAGCACTGATACGTACGAAGCGCACGTGTGGGTGATAGCAGCCAAGGAAGTGGTCATGTGCACTGACAAGAGGTTGCTGTACTTAGAAAAGAATAATGTTTTTGGCGGCTGGCAGGTGATTTAAATTTTTTATTTGTTTAAATAGTCACATTTATTATTAAAAATTGTAAAGAAATTTTGTAAAATATGCAAAACGAAATCCAATAAAGGATGACATTTTTGTAAAAAGTCACAATAAATTACATGCTATATTTATATGAATCCTTCATTTTTTTTTCTTGTGTGGACGTCGGAAACGTGTCTTAACACCAGGCGAGGGAACTTACCCTGCTACATGCGGGATACATCGTGACGCTAATTAATAATTTCTTAATTAAACAATCGTCTTTATAAACATATACATTAAATAACTTAAATTATTTTTGAGGTGCAAGCAAATGAAAGCAATTAGTTTATATAAAATACTAAATCTTTTCATGTTTGTATGGACACACAGATTGTATGGACCTACCTATGGACAGAAATCCCTGACGTACCGACAGCGGTAGCTAAAGGCGTCTACATACCAACGGCCAAAAAGAAAGTACTAGGAATGTTCCCTTCGTCTGGTTCAGGAAAGGTGATATTCCTGTACGACGAGCAGCAGAAGAAATATCTTCTGGCACAGTGTCAAAGGCTTATGGCGTCTCGTTGACATGAACTTGTAGAAAGAACGAGCCCGACCGAGTGGTTGAGTGAATTCTTTCTACTTATATTCGATTATCGCACCGCATTGCTTTCTGTCGCCTATCACTTTAATCTACACCATTTGAGCCCTAGAGGACGCCCTTAGTTGTTTTGGAGTTGCTTTCTAATGAATCTTGTTACTTGATTATTTTGAACATTTTTAAAGCTTCGTTCCATACTAAGGATAGACAAATAATTTTAGAAAACGTATAAACAATTTAAGGGCTCCCTTGGTAAACCAAATAAAATGTATGGCTTAGTGGTCATAGGACTTGGACGGCTTCCAAGAGGTGCGGGTTCCAGTCTATATATATATATGTTTTCTAAAAATATTCCACTTATTTATTTCATACGAAATCAGCATAAAGTACTTTAAGTTTTAAACAAAGATAAGATAACGCAGCTTCGGGCTACGATTATATACAGATTTATATTGCATTTTACTTAGCAACTTGTATTGAATTTTTTCTTACTTAAAGTAGACTAGACACTACTTATATTGTTTATTTGTATGCTATATTATATTTAAATATTAACTTGTTTTATGTTAATGTTATATTTATTTGTTTTAGAGGTATTTACATATTGTTTTTACTATATATGGTTAATTTCACAATACAGTTTGACATATATACAAACGTTTGTTACTTTATGTGAGGTTTACTGAACTATAGTCTATAGTCTAATTTCAGTCCTGTTGAAATATATGTATGACTTCTCGTTACATAAACATGAACATAAAAGCATTTAGTTTTAAATAAGTCGTTGGATATGTATAAAAACATTATATTTCAGGTATGCATTCTATTATTATTAAGAAAATGCCTTTCTGATATTCATCCCAAGTAAATTTGATGTATAGTATGTTATGAGGTAAAAATGTTTTTATTAATGTATAAAATTAGCATACAGTGTTGATTTTGAAGAAATTTACTTTATTATTATTTGAGAGAATGAAAGTACAAAGACCACCAATTTTAGTTTACATTATTAGTTTATTAGTAAAGATGTACCACTGTCAGTGCCTTATTATACGTTACTGGAGCGTACATGTGCCGTATATAGTGCTTATAAGAAGTTCTGTTCTATATTAAAACCGTTTGGTTACTTCTAAATTTTATATTAAGTTTATTATTCTTAAATCGATACCGCGAAGGATCTGTTTGCACTCTTCAATGTTTGAGAATTTAAAGTTTGTTTTTATATGATGTTTATTTTTTGAAACATTTATGTGCTTGCGAGGCAAACTTTAAGAATCTTTGATTGAATTGTTAAGGCTGTTGTTGGCCATGATCCCTGAGATCAATGTTTTGTGTCTATTGTATCAGAAGTAAATGTAATAATTTGCTTCGCGTTATATACTTAATTGGAATATATTTTTGTCTTGTTCAAGCTTATGTAATGTACTTTACTTAATAAAAAATATTTAAAGCATTATTTGTTGTTTCTTTTAAATATATTTCCTTCTGATACCATCATCATACCCTGCCATGGTGGTAATGGGACCATTGGGAAAGCACACTATTTTATTATTCTTAACGGAGCAAATAGCTTTGTTAGAATTGCATTTTAAATTTTAATTATTTTTAATAAGCCTCACAAAGATAAGAAAGATAAAAAATATATTTTTATCATATTTGTGTTGTGTAAACTTGTTAAATTAAAAATATTTTATTTTTGTAATATCAAAAACTGCGTTTATTCATTTTTGTTAGTTGTTCCATTCATGAATAAGAAAATAAATTTGTTTAAAAACAAAAAAATAAAACAGTTATTTCCGTTTCTAGTTATTTAATAGTTGAATCTATTTTTATTCATTATTTTTAACATTAGAAAATATTTTCCTTTTCATATATTTTTTACGGACGGTAACGTTATATGTACAATGTATATTTATAGTGAAATCCGAAAATTATTATAAAATGTGTAGATTAGATTAAATATTTATAGTTGATGCGATCACCAAAAATACGACAAATCTAAAACAACAGGCTAGTCAAATTAAATACTACGAACAAAGCATCAAATATTGGTAGATATTTATATCGCCCAATTTAAATGGAGTTAATGGAATAATTATTTTAAGTGTTTTACTAAATGTAAATTAACACTCTAAAATAATAATCCATGTATTTTAATGAGTTTTTCAGGATTTTTCATTCGTTCATTTTTACATGTCAAAAAATCCTGACCTAAATAAAAACAGCAATTAAGGTCACTCTCTAAGTAGCCATAATTAATTAACAATAAATGAGACATTTATCGACACGCTCATCGCATATGAAGCGTAGGCTCTATTGAGGACTACGATAAATAAATACTGAACGTTATAAGCAAAATTCATATAAACGTGTCAGTGTTACAATCAGAATGAGCTGTAAAGACTTTATATCCAAACAATAAAATGGATTTTAGATAATGGCTTACGTCTTCATTGTAACGATTATTTTAAGCACATTAAAATTTAAGGGATGTTCGTTAAACATTGAATATGAAATTCGAACGAGGCTCATGGTGTGATAAACATCATTAAATAACATACGAACTAAATAACACATATAGTTATGTTATTATTTTAGTATTCTACTAAAATATAAATATTCCTCATTTAAATACGTAGCGTTTATAAAAACATAGGTACCAAAGCACGAGCATTGAGTAAAATGTTGAAATAAATGAATAAATCAACTTCACGCTGTATCCCGTACACAGAACAGTAGGCAGAGAGAACCTAGTGTTAAGACACTCCGTTCCTATTTTCCACCGAAGTCTGGAGGCACTGCGTGTTGAGTGGCGGAATTCGCTTTGCCTCGAGAGATTAAGTATTTAATTTCCTCGAGTGAGAATGGAATCCACAACCTGTCGCGTTTACAGTCATACTGTGCCACTGTTCCACGACTGGCCTCTTAAAATTAATAATATTAAACATTTCAATCGAAATATCCACATGAATTAACCCATTGATTTGAAAAGAACACTGCGAGAATTCGAGTAAACGAGCTTAACGCATTTACGACATCTGCTTTCTTATCTAAAAAAAATGTTGACTTAAGATCGTGATTGAGGGACTTTCGTTAGATCTTGCCCAGAGCCAGACTGCGTGGGCGGAGAGATAGATCTAAAAGTATTTTATAACAGAAAATATTGAATGCGTTTATATATTGATTTGCTTTTGAAATACGTTGGTTCACGAATATAATTGTCAATAAGTATGTTTATAAGCTCTAAAAATGAGAATAGTTATTTACTTAGTAGTTTTACAATTTTTTTTCATGTCAATAAGTTATTATTTGAGTTTATAGAGCTTTTTCTTGTATATATATATTAGTAGGGTATATCACATGGTATGTGACCTGTGTTTATGGGAAGATGAAGAGTATTACAATTACCTAACGACCGTGAAAGCAATTTCCTTTAATGTAAATTCATATCGATATCTATCTAGTCATACAATATCCTGACGTTTAATGATATTTCTTACAAGTCCTACTTCTATTAAGCATATCTATATAAATAAGGGTTAAGCAATAAGAATAACTGAACCCTTAAATTATAACTTTTTGAAAATCTGCTTAAAATCTTATTTAAAATTTAAAGTTATAAAAGTTTGGAGTGATATTATTTTTGTTTAAACCGTGATATATTTATAATCCCTTGATGATGATGATCAGTTTAACTAACGTATGACGTATCTATAAAATTAAAATATGTTAAAATTACACAAATTGACGAACAAGAAAGAGTGTCGAGGCCACAGAGTGTTGGCACAGGGCGACTGTGAACGCGACTGGTTGAGGGTTCGATTCCCACTGTATTGTTACTTTCTATTTCATATAAAATGACCATTCAAATAAGTATAGGTATCATTATCACTAACACACAATAATTTTTGTCTTTAACGATAATTTAAATATTAAATTTAGCCGAAAGGTCTTAATTGGATTTTACACTTTCGCGGCCCGCCAGGTATTACCGCTAATTTATTTCGATCTTAAAGAAAACAGTTTGTTCAGGGGAAGGCGGGAAGCCTCTTGCAGTAAGATTCCTACTAATTGAATACATATTTAATTCAGTACTTACACTACTTACCAATTATTTTTCGAACGTTTTTGTGTTTTTAATGAAAAAGAATATAAGAATCTTTCCAATAATTATTTATATGTATTTTTTACGTACAATATTCGTATAATTTTGAAAGCACTTTAGAAATAAAATGTAAGGTAAATGAGTTGTACTCTATATTTTTAATTAACTATTCATTTTATGTTAATAAGGTAAGGCCTTCCCAAATAAAAGTCTCGTATTCAAACGATATTTCAGAGGAGGCTCGACGTCGGCGAATCTTCCTGTTTAGTAGAAAACTCACGCGAGACAATTTTTCACGTCAATGTTCACTATTATATTACGTTGAAACAATGAGAGCGGGCGACGATGCGTTACAAATTTAATTTTAATATTAATATACAGTCAGTTTAATAATAAGAACAGAAAAAGGAAGAAATTAGTTGTTTTTTAGGGTTCCGACCCTCAAATGAAAAACATAGAATCCTTATAGTAATACTTTGTTGTTTGCCTGTCCGACTTAACAGTTCCTTGGAGAATAGGACCTTCTGTAGAACCTTAGAATTAGGAATTTCCCACATGCATCCACAAACCCCAAAAGTGCGGTGTGTGTTGCGGAAAATGCAAATATTTTAATGGGAACGGAGGGTCTTAGGTAACACTAGGTTCTAAAATTCTCTCTCAAATTCTTAGAAAGTTTATAATAATAAATTTCATTTTATTAATTTCAAGCTTTTATCCACTGCATAGCATGTTTATTAGGAAATAATCTGAAAATCTAAACTTTAAGCGATAAATAAATAAGCTGCTTATATTTTTAAGTAAAATAGAATATTAAGTGGGATTTTAAAGTGACAAGTGCAGACTTCACCTCCGTAGCGTTTTGCACTAATTGCCATCTAAAATAAGGCTGATGGTAGAGAGACCTGCCGCTGCCGTGTCCGCGTCAGATCAATGCAAGGCGGTTCGATGAGCATATTCTATTAATAAACTGTAAATATAGATACTTCAATATTTACATTAAAATTGTCATTTTAAAATACATTTATAGGTAAGTAGGATTATAGGATTTTATAAAAAAAAAATAGTTTATTAAGGTCACATACACAAAACAGAGCTGATTCATAAAATAACTGATTAAAAAAATTAAAAAAGTTATAATACTTTCATATTTAACGCAGACGAATTTCGGGCTATATATTTTGGGCTAAAATAATCAATAATTGACTGTTAGTCCACACTACTTATTTTCATAGGCCATTAAGGTTTACTATCGACACGGTGTGATTGCTCTTTAGTAATTTGGCATTCCTGTCTTCACGCTGAGTTTTGATTACGCCTTTTCACCTAAAGTAAACAATATTACCAAAGTGAAGTGTATTTTGTAAGTATCTACAATAAAATCAGTTTTAGTAGTAAAATTATTATTATTTGTATGTTTATACTCATATGTGTATTATATTATTATTACATGCAAATTTTTTGTGAAAGTTATTTTATAACAGTAGGATTATAGTATTATTTCTTTGAAATTTCTACCAATTACAATTACGTAAAATAATAATTATATAATTATGGTACAATCTGATTTTGGCTTCATCATAAAACTAAGTAATTGAGGCTTTCGTTAGTGTAAGCAAGGTGTTTGCGGGTTCGATCCCCTTACAGCTCAATACACTGTTCAAGAATATTTAGAGGATAAACATGTATGGAATTAATGTCTATTGAATGTCATGCAGGATAGCTGCCAGCTAATGTAATAGATTGTACCATTGATTTTGAAAAGAGCAACTGTTGAGTTTCTTGCCGGCTCTTCTCAGCAGAACTGCCTTCCGAACCGGTGGTAGCTTTTTATTCATATGTTCATTCGACGATTCAAAAGTGCTTGTAATAATTGCCTATTTGAATAAAGAATATTTTGAATTTGAATTTGAATTGAATGAATTATATATTCATGTCCATCCTATATCCTACAACACATAATGTGCGAAAGGAAATGGTGTGTCTTTGTACTAAGCTCTACTATATATGGATTTTTTTGGTGTAACCGAAGGAAAGAAAAACATAACTTCCTTATATTCAAATCCTGATATGCGGGGAAAACGTGAAATTGATTAAAAACTTTATTAAGTTCATACTCAGTCCTCTTATTTGATGGTGTTCCTATTTGCAAAGAATCTACAAATAAATATTGATATTTTGTAGACTAACATAATTTAATCATGTAGATAAATAACTAAGATAAAAACAGTGTCGCCTTGTTCAGAGCTGAGCCAGCACATAATTATCTTGAGTAAAAGACAGTATATTGGAAAATTGTTTTCTATATCTACATTGCTTATACTTAAGAAAGGATTTTTTTATTTAATTTAGACTAAATGTAATATGTATATCAAAAAGTTCTACGTAAAATATAAATAAATCTTAAATCCTCCAGTATTATTTATATAGTATTTAGTGTATTATAACAATATTTTTAACATAATTTTTAGAAATTAGATCCAAAAGGAATATAATATAAATATTACTACACTTTTTTAATAATTCTTCGTAGTTTTTTCTATAAATATTGTATTAAAGTCAACAACTCAGTAATATAACACCGAAAGCACATTCATAAAGTTTTTAGTAGAAATTTCCTGATGTGAAACTCTCTTTGACAATAACTATAAACTTTGAAATATCTTAGATATTAAGAAATTAACATATTATAGTGTAAATGTGAAGGTTTTCATATACCATCGTCTTTTCATATACCAATGATAGTTGTCAACCATGGTTGTAAAATGTCAAGCTTAATATCAGTACCTAATCTGGAATATCCAATACACTCCTTACACTTGCACTGTCTGATTGAAATTGCAAGATTGCCACATATTCCCCCCTATAAGACTCATTCGTCTGTTAACAAAGATAAGTATTTGTATGTAAAGAAAAATACATTTTATATTAAAGCTTATAGAGGATAAAGTAGAGGATGTGTTCAGACTGTACGTGAAAGGTAATTTTATAAGGATAAGAAATGAACATCGTCAAGTTAGCAGCCATTTTAAACAAATTGTTCACAAGTAAACGTTAATGTTCAAGTATGTAAAGTTATAAGAAGGTATAACTTATATTAGACATTATAATAGATGTATAATACATGGTTAGTAAGTTACTTGGGTATATTATAAACGTCAACCCGACTAAGTATTATTAAAATCACTAAATTAATGAAATGATACTTGACTTATCATTATTAGGGTTCCGTATATTTTAAGGAAAACCCTTATAAGATCACTTTGTCCGTTTGTCTGTTAAGAGCCTTTATCTCAGGAACGCTTGGAGATATCGAGTTGAAATTCTAATGATATATCTACGGTCCATTGATTTCCTGAAAAATACGTATTTCTACTATATAATACATTAACGTAAGCCTGTGGTTTATGTTATATTAAGCGTTAAGCTCATATACTATTATAATCACAATATATCGGTTAAGAAGTAACTATTCTTACATAACGTTACTTTAACTATAACAAAAAAAAACTATTTATATGATAGAACCTCATAATTGTAGATGATCCCAAATATATTGTTTAGAAAGGCATTAAATGAATTTTAAGTAAATAACCACATACAAGTCAAGTGGCTAATGCTTTTGATTGATGAGTATGATGACGCAAATAAGTATGCTTTTAGAAATCACATGTATTTTTCAATCAAAAGAATTAAATATGTATTTCATATATAGAAATATAATAAAATATAGAAATAAATAATGAACATAGCAATTTATATGTTGATATAGGTGTATATGAAACTTATACTCCGATCAGGTTAGCTATAAAAAATGTAATCAAATAACATAAAATAGCTTCACGCTGTATCCCGCACACAGCAGGGTAGGCAGAGGAAATTTAGTGTTAAGATATTCCGTTCCCTACTTTCTGCCGAATTCTGGAGGCAAATTTTTTTTGAGGAGTAAATGAATTTTTATCGCTATAAAATTACGTTATCTTTCATGAACTATTTTTTATTTTATAATCACATTTTATATGAATTAAATTTTTGTTTAAATTAAATTACGTTATGTTTACAAAACCTGTACCAAAACCAGCTATTTGTCCGCGATTTAATATCTTTTACATTTATGATTGAGGAATACGAGATATATCCCTCGAGAGACTACATCGAAAGAAACAAAACACCTTGACTGTTCTACGAATTTCATTTGAAGTATTATACTTTTATATAACAGAAAAAGGAATGAGAAGCTGTTTTAATTTTTCCTTACTTAAAAATACAGTGGTTCTATAAGAATATTGCTTATAAAATATATTTACGTTCTAAAAGGACTCAGCAGTAGTAAAGTTCAGAATTTTAGGTTGTTAAAAGAGCTTGTTGAAGCATTGATGACTCGACGACATTCGTAACTGCAAAGCATATATTTTTGCGCTGTGAGTGTGAGAGCACTCAAAAAGAGTTCAAATACGTTTCAATTATGCAACTTGACTCCGGAATACGGTCTTTTAGCATTCCGATATTTGAATTTATTTACCTTTTAGGTTATACGTTCTTAGAATCAATAATTTGTTGGTGTAGAAGGTATTTATTGTATTAGATTTCAATTATGTTTATGGCTTCACGCTGTATCCCGCATATAGGGATAAGAACAGAGAATTATTATGACACACTTCTCCACCTTCCGCTGAAATTTGGATTAATTGGATGTTGAGGGTCTCTCGAAACGCGACAAAGCGCGTCGTTGACACTACCTTTTGTCTAGTTGCCAGAGCGAGGGAAATGAAAATCTAAAGCAAAGCGAGGAAAAGCAATTCACTCCCCCGTGTGGAAATCGAACCCACAATCATCGCGTTTACGCTTGTGCCACTAGGCCACAACATTATGTACTATGAAAATGAAAAAAAAAAGATATTTCAATAACATAACTTAATTGCAAAAAAAAACAGTAATTAGTTACTAATAAACTCTCATGCAATTATATAATCCCAATTATTTAGTTCTTGAGAGAGAAAATTGCAAGTTTTTAATTGGAATTAGTTATAAACAATATAATTAATTGAAATAAAGAAACAACATTAAGTTTTCACGAAACCTGCGATCACGTCAAACATGAAGGCTCCAGGACCGCCCCGAGGCGGGAGTGGGCGGGGCGCTGTCCTATATAAGCCGTGCAAGCCTAAAAACATTGTTATTGAATGCGATAGTACCAGTGGAGTGACAGCTGCCCTGAAACACTTTCCCGCGCTCCAACTTCACACTTGTCAGGTAAGTTCCGAGCTGATAAAAGTTTTTCACTTTCACTTCCGCTAGGGCCGTTGTTAGATTTTACTGTAAATTGTGAGGAACACATGTGTGAAATTTATCTCGTATTGTTGAATACAAATTTATTTTATTATAGGACGTCAAATAAATTACTGAATTTTGGCTGGGATTTATAATTTTTAATAATTACTTGTCGGCGTCCATATTTTTTTCGATTAATTTTTTTCAATTATATCTAACTATAACCTAGTCAAGTGATTTGAAGTTATAGTAGAAAGTATTATTATATGGATAATGTATAGTGACTTTAAATTGTACCTTATTTATTATTCATATTTCTTTCGTCACTTTAGAGCTCATTTTATTTATTATAAAATTATAAAATTAGATTAAAATAATGAAAAATATATTTTTATAGATTTACGAAGGAAATTGTGTTTTTTAGAAAAACCAGATACATAAAAAACAGCACCTGGAAAAATATCGTTGCTTTTAAAGTGCTAAAATATTGTTATAATGATTGTAAATAATTCACAGAGGTACTTAAAAAGCAATCTCGTTGAGGCTATTTATTTAATGAAAGATGATATTACTCTGGCCGCAGAGTATAGCAAATAATAAAAACAGTAATTTATTTTAGACATACCTAACTCTAAAGTGTATAATTTTATTATTTTCTCTAAACTAATAAAAACATATGTATGTTGTTTCTTTAACAGGTTTGAAAAATAAACCTTTCGGATGTAAAAAATTATAAAAAATATAAAACCTAAAAAACGTAGAAAAGTTACGAACCCAGAAAAATATTTTCAATTTAATTTAATATCATAGTAATAAAACTAAGTAGACGTTTTTGGTCTCTCTTTTTTAACTAAATATACTAAAAATATTATGTAAATCATTAATGTCTAAAATAATTATAAACAATTTTATAAAACTATTTTTATGTGCAAAAAGAATGGTCGAAGGTTTCTTTTTATAGAAAAGCTGTCTCGACTATGTTGACTTTCCATTATACCGTGTACAATTTTTTATTAGCTTTCAGTCTGTTCAGAGAAGACCCCTTAAAAATTACAGTAAAATAACTACTTACTATTTTTCAAAATACCTACCACTACAGATTAAAGTTTCCATTTTTTAATTGCGATTATACTATTTTTTGTTACTTAACTTATTAATTTGTTTTTGAAGTGTTGTTTATAAAAATGTTGCTCGAATATAGCTTAAAAAAACTAACAATTACTTCTTTAAATCATCGCCCATAATTCGTGCTACGTATACAATAAGTGATTATTCATTCGAATGAGGATACGCTTATAATCTCAACTTACCCCAGAAATTAGATTTGGTGGACTTAATGGACGTTGCATATTGTCTAAACATAGTAGGTGTACAATTTCTCTGAATGATTCCTCATATTGGGAATCAAACCTACTACCACTTCGCTCCCAACTGCGCTACTATTTAAAAAAAGTAAATCATTCGTTTCAGTATTATAAAACGCTACTCTATTTTTTTAGACAGTTGAACCGTCAGAACGTTATGTTAATTTATGTAGACTGGTTTTCAAATTATTACTCCCATTTATGTGATATAATTATTTTCTTGCTTAAAAACCAAAAGGAAAGATTAATGTATTTTTGTTTTAGATTAAAGTAACATTCTAAATTGATATAGGTCTGAAGAAATTTAAGGCGACGTCTGCCAATTATGTTATAAGGTTATTCTTCATCATATTATATGCTTCGCTCCAGCCCAAGTGACACGTAATCACGCTAAGTTACCTTAATATCTGAACGTATGAAATTAAATAGGACATATTCGAGAGTTCATAAAATACAATACAGCCCGTATTGTAACTTAGTAGTTAATATGTGTGTCATATATAAAGTAATGAATTGTCAAAGATTGTTATGTAGATTTAAATGTAGGTATTTAATTCGATTTGTTAAATAATAAAGTAAATTCAAGTGGGTAAGTTGGAATTATGTGTGACAAGTTTAGTTCATGTCAGGCTACCTAGCCAATGCAATACATATTATGTACTCGAGTGTTTTATTTACGTTGAATATATAATAATATGTATTCTAAACTTTCAGTAGGAAAGCGTGAAATATGGTTTTCCCTATTTACTCCTAAATACTTAATAGCATTTTTTCTCATAACAGTGAAAAGTTATGTACTATTTTTATTATTATACATATGGATCAATTAAAAAATATTGACATATGCCATAAGAAATGAAAAATTATAATATTACATTCAAATTGATTTTGATGTTGCAACTTGACATTGTATAAATACGTATTTAATAGTACTAAATTATACTATAACCTAAGAAAGATAGAAGGAAAGTCATATATATATATGTAGGTTACATTTATATAGCTTAAAATAAAATGTTAATTTCATTACGTTATAAAGTACATATTTTATGTGCTCTAACTTTAAACAGTGCGTGAAGCGGCACGGTACTTCCAACCTCAGCTGATGTTTCTTTAATCTTTGTACGGGTGGATTTACAAATTAAACATTATCACTGTAGATCAAAGGAAATGTAATAGTGTCCATTTAGCTAATTGACATGTAAGTCTCACATTTTCTTTGGCCTTATCCGTTATTTCGTTTTGTTATTCATAGTTAATTTATTTTGACTAGTTCGTCGGCGAATGCGTAACCTAATATCACATTGCCGACCTGCCGACATTCAATCTATTTTTCTATATTGGGTCAGTTACTGCTGAAATGGTTGATTTCTTTATTATTATGAAAAGCGAAATTGAAATTTGATGTTATTACAACGAAAAGAAGTCAATGGAATAATGATTTGTAATACATTCCAAGAGATTCGATTTTAAAATACAATTTTAGGAATAGACTCGTAAGCCCTTATGCTTTGAATTAAGTTCTTGTTTTCTGTTCAAGTTTACAATAATAATCATTTAGTATGTATATATGCGTGGACGTAACTTAATATAAACAATTTATCCGCTTACTAATTAAATTTGACCCAACGCTAAGTCCTTAATGCAATCTCATAAGCCACTTGTCTCAATATTATCCTGTAATTGCAGGTACTTGGAATGTTTCCTCTTTAAAATTGTAAAATAAAATTATAAGCTCAAGTAACTCTTATAACATTTGTTTCACTTATCATTTAACATAAATTTTACGAATTTGTTATACATAAGTCTCACATGATTGCCTCCTTATCTTTCTGTTTGTATACCTACAATGTGATGAGAAATAAATTTTATTTATTATTATTATTATATTTAATTATAATAATTTATTCGTTAAAATTGATAATATGATAAATCTATATATTTTTGTAACATATAATTTGAAGAGTATTCATAAGGAAACTCACACATGAAATTCAATGTATTCAATTCAAGTAGCTACAGTACTTTTTTTTCTATTATTTTTTTTTAATAATAAAGAATTATATAAGGAAATAAGGTTGCTTATATTACTAGGCACTAGAGCAAAGAAATTAAAATATTAATATTAATTTATTTCATAAAATATTTAATGTCAAAATGTCCCGCTAGCCTCAGTGTTAAGTGTGCTTTGTTAATTAGTTCCCTCTGGATCAAAGTTCTTTAAGCTGAAACACTGCGGAAACTTAAAATAATAATACAACAGAAATATTAAAGCTATTTAACCCAACCTAAGTATTCATATTATATTCATTATGCATATATTATGTATGGGGATTTACTTATTTTGCCATACTATAATGTTTTGGGTACTTAAAGTCTTATATAGGAGTAATAACTTTGTTGGAAATAGTTAAGCCTTCAAACCGAACGAACCAAAGGAATTTATTTATATTTAAATATTTACATTTTTGAGCCCAGTCGTGGCGCTGGGGCATATCATGGGCCATTCGAGGAAATGATATATTCAATATTTAAATTTCTTCGCTCTGGCGTTGAGTTCCACGTTCTCAACATGCTATGACTTCAGAACCTCCTGCGGTGGAAAGTGGAGAACAGAAGTGACTTATAAGTTCCCCCTATCTACCCTGCTAAGTGCGCAAAGCTAAAAAAAATTTAATATAAGAATGTAATATCATGTAACAGTTTTAATTGGGCAAACATTTTAAGCGAAATAATACTCAAGCTGCTACGAACTACTACGCTCGTAGCAGGCCATCAAGTCTACGATATTTATTTGCTACAAAGTTGACACCAATTTTTTTAGCTTTACACTGTATCCTTTATACAGCAGGGTAGGTATAGGGGAACCTTATGTTAAGACACTCTGTTCCCCATTTTCTGCCGAATTCTGGAGGCATTGCATGTTGAGTTGCCTTATTACCAGATCGGTGAAAAGAAAATATTATTTTTTTCTTTTCCTCGACTCACAACCTGTCGCGTTTACAGACACACGCTCATGCCCCTGATCATTAAAGAGCCAAAAGGTCATTAAAGCTTCACGTATTAATACATTTATAGATACTTCATAAATAGATTACTGTTATTTATTTTTAACCGACTTCTGTAAAAGGAAGTAAAAGGAAAAAGGTATCAATTCGATTGTGTTTATTTTGTAAGTTTGTTACCTCAAAACTTTGGACTGGGTGAATCGATTTTGATGATTATTTTTTTTTCTCGTAAAGCTTGCTTTAGTATTTGTTAAATATTTACACTTTATAATATTTGTCACGTTGTTTTAAAGTGAACTTTGAAAGTATAATCTAAACCCGAAAACATGACTAACGACGACAATTTGATTTCTCATAACAAATTAAATTTTCGCAGCGTCTTCTAGGCCGTGGCTCTGTCTCGAATCAAAAAAAGACCACGTGGAATTACAAATAATTGAATCGTTCCATCGCTAAGAATTTAAACGGATAGTACTTACTTTAAATGTTTCGATATTTTTCTATTGATTGTAAAAAATATATTACATTAATATAATTTATTAATTTAACATAAAATTCTATATAGTTTATTATTAAAAAAAATAAAATATAATATATTTTTTATTAAACGTATATTTTATTTAGTAAGTTCAAGTAGTATTTTTCTTTCGTTACTATTATAAAATTGACGTTATTTCAATAAAATTATGAAAACATCAAGAATTTGTACTTACGCAATCCTTTAAAATTAATGCAAGGCGCTCGAGTAGGATTTTCTTATCGCAGTACTCCACTCCGTTCATAAGGCTGACTTAACGACATCTGAATAATACGGAATGCATAGTAATAACAATGAGGTCGCTATAATTACTCAGCTTCACGTTGTATTGCTGCAAAAGGGTAGAGGGAACCTAGTGTTAAGACACTGTTACCCACTTTCCGTCGAATGTTTCAAGGCACTGCGTGTTGAGTGCTTTTGCCTTGGGACCACAGCGAATTCATTCCCTATGTGGGGATCGAACTCAAAACCGTCGTGTTACAGTGTCCAGACAAAAATAACCATAATTGTAAACATTTAGGGCAATTACATATTTTAAGTATATCTATCTATCTATAATATTAAGAACGCCATAAAATTAAAAATAAACGTACTATATCGCCTTGCCATATTTTAGTTCACGGTTGAATTATCCTAGTCGAGCTTTAATGACCTTTTGCGTTGAAGCCCTACATAAGGAACGAGTTGTATAAAAATAATCTTTTTATTTCTTCACTTTATGCCTGTGTGTGGAACATTTTAGAGGCACCCTGTCTGAGTTTGAATATTAGTTAGACTGCTAACGCGACTGATTGCGGCTTCCACACTCACTCGAGGAATTTAATATTTTCATTTCTTCAATGCGTTCAAAATTCCGTATAAGCTACGTCAATTATTATCTACAGTATAGTCAAATGTGTATATTTTCAATTTTACGAATATGATGATTAAAGGTTTTAAAAGGTTTCTCAAAGGGAAGAGTTGTGTTTTCTCATTGATAATAAAGTGTTTTTACGACTGCATTATGCGAATCGTCTCGACAGGACGCCCGTAAACCTATTTTATTGTTTCGTCGACGCACGGTCCCATTGCAACGGAAATATGAATATGCACTTAGAAAGCTTCTACAGTAATGACGTGATGGAAGCTAACGTTACTATTAATTTGTTTATATTGATAGTATTTTAATATTTAAGATATATTTTACACTAAAATTTAATATTATATGAAAAGAAATGTAAAGTATAATATACAAGTAAATTGTCATATGTAGAACATGTTAATTTGTTATACGAGAAATTTGAACACTCGTTATCATTTAATTTATTTGTTCTTTTTGGTGTAAAACCTACATATTTTTAAACATAAAAAGTAATGACAATAAAATTATAAATACAAATTCCTAGTTAAAATAAGGCTGATACATAATATAATACGTTCGTGTTTTGATTTTGTACAGAGATTCCCTAAAGCTATACATTTTAAATGAGTATCTATTAGACAGATCTAAGCGATGTATTGGAAAATTTGTACAAATTTTGTATTATATATTAATAGAACTGAAAAAATACTATAGGCTCTCCTTAAGTACAGACTAAAAGCTCTAGAAGGGTTAGTTGGTCTTTTAATATTTAAATAAAAATAGGATAACACGATTTTAGTTAATGGTTAAATTTTAATGGAAAGACGTATTAAAAAACCATCTAAAACGCTAATGAAAAATTTTCAAAATCCTTAAACTAATTTATTAGCGTAGCTACAAACGCATGTTGGATTTATAGTATATATTATATAGAATTTTATCTCTGTCCTTCTAAGGAAGAGATTTCATAGTTATCATAAACATTATCGATTAGCGGAAAGGGTTGTATGTTTCGTGCGTGGGTACTTTTTATCTGTTCATTCAGTTTGTTAGTTGGACCATTTTCCGTTCTGGTCAATTTCTGGAAAATATTGGAATTTTTATTTACTTTATCTATTTGTTATCAATTAAGATGAAGCGAAAAAAAATATCTAATAATAATTTTGTGGCTATATAATATTTTTTTGAATAATTATAATAACAGTTTCATTGTAATTAATAGAACTACGAGTATTTACAATGTTTACAATAAAAGAGTTATCTTTTAGTATGTAAGTATACTTGGGATGAAAAGTAAACGCGCATCCACGTGTATTACTGGGTATATTATAAAAAGAGGCTTTGCTCATTAAAAATATAATGAGCGGCTTGGAAATGATACGTTGAATACGTTGGCGGTTATATTTATAATTACAACGCAGAGCTAGAGTAAAACTATATTTAGTGTACAATTAGAGTAAAAATAAAGAAGTATTTACTACTTTTAGACAAATATATAATATTCCTTGGCGTGGAACTTTCTGTAGACAAAATAATTAGTAATTGTGTATTTGTTAATATAATTTTTAAGGTTCCGTAACTAAAAAAGAAAAAATGAACCCTTTTAAGATCACTTTGTTGTCCATCCGACCGTCTGTCACTTCAAGTGTACGTAAAGCTCTGAAATTAATGTCACATATTTATGTCTACTATCCCTTGGAGCATAGAATAAATCAAACTTTTAAGTCAACGCAATCAAAAGAGTAAAAGATCATAGTTTAAGAAAAAACCTGTAGAGTTCCCGTGGACCTACAATCACGACATTTGGCCAGAAGTGAGAACTTCTAGATATAAAGTTAACATTTATGGATATTTTATAGAAAAAAATATTACAAATTTATTATTGTATTTCGTTTCATACAAGATGAGTGAAAACGTCCGCAAACTTAAGTTTGTCAATTTTTAATAATATCTCATAAATTTAGTTCCAAGATAAACATTTACTAATTTATCTGTCTTCGCCTAATCTAATAAGAATAAGACACATGTTTACTCCGTTTAATTCATGTAATATCTGTTGAATGTCGCCATGGGGTGAGGGTATGATCGATTTGTGGTCCTGAATGGATTGCATGTCGCAGAAACGGTGGCCGCTGCGGCTTTCATCTGCTATCAGAGAGGGATACAATCGGTATAGCAATACTTGGCTATATGGTGTGAATGTAGACTTCTCTAATAAAAGGGATTATGCTGTAGATATTTTTATTATTTTTGATATTGCTTCACGCTGTATCCCGCATGTAGCAGGAGAGGCAGAGAGAGCCTAGTGTTGAGACACTCTTCCTTTCCGCTCAATTCTGGTGGCATTGCGAGTTGAGAGCCGGACTTCTACGCCTCGCTTTACCTCGACACCCGAGTGAAAAAATGATAATTTAAAATATTTTATTTCATTGAGTGGAAATCGAACCCACTATCTATCGCGTTTTAGTTCATAAGCTTGTGCCTCTGCGCCACAACTGGCCTCAAATATAAGATATTATTTTCTTAATTTTCTATAAATCAATGTTTATTTTGTTTAATTTTACGTCAAAGTTGTCTTATAATGTTCGTTCTTTGTTTGTTTTATATTATAGGGGATGTTTTAATAAGACCGTGACGTGACTTCTGGTTAATTTAAAAGCCTACGTCTTGACCGAGTTTTCTTTATCAACACGAAAAGTTTCATTTAAATTACAATAATAGAAATTTGTTTTCTTTTTATTACATTCATTTTGCAAAATATAATATAACATATAGAAAATATCTATTTTGTTTGTCTAATATTCAAATATATAGAATATATAAGCAACTTAACGGAGGCCAAACTTTAATGTCCTTATACTCGAAAGTAAGTTTCTTGTAATGTAACTCGAAGTGACGGGTCAACCATCGTCTGTAGTTAAAGATTAATGGGTTTAGTTACTTTAACACAACTATTACAGCTTATGTTTTACGAACGTTCTTGGATTTAGGCGAAAATACATTAAAAATAATTTATCCTCACATACTTACTTATATTTCCTTGTATTTGTATTAAATTAATGTGAAAAGCAACAGGAATATCTATAAGATTTCCCTGATTTCTAATATTCTACTCTTTTACTTATTTCATGTATGAATGCTTATCTACGCATAAATAACTGACAAATCAATAATATTGTAACATATTTCAATTCTATAGTATAATTGATATCGTTCCCAAAATTATTTTTTTTATTAAAGTTAAATATTTACTGAATTTACAAATTAAATACAAGGCAAACACTAAATAATTAACATGCACGCTGAGTACTTCAATTTAGCGCCGATTTCAGGTAAATACCGTTCAATATCCAAAAACATACAATAAATTAAATTGACGAAGTATGTGAGTTGATTACGACAAATGTGATTGTAGCAGAGATTTTATGTATAAATATGTATTTTCCGTTTCATACTGTTTCCCCTTCCCATTCGGTAAGAGAGATCAGAGAGTCAATATACTCTACTCTCCGCCCGATCATGTGGTGGCAGAACTCAACGCCGTGTTTTATCTTGCCAGAGAGGAATATAAGTATAATGTATTCCCCCAAAAGTATCAAATCCATATAATCTTTTTTTTTATAGTCGATAATTAATTAATATTATTTATAAAAATCAATTAAAAGTCAACGCACCTATAAATAGAATTGACAAGATCAAAACATTTAATACTTATTTGATTTGTATCGCAATACATAAAAGTAAAAGTAGAATAGCAAGCGCTTAGATAGTTGCAATAAAACGCACGTGACCATAAACTGTACTTTCGTCAAATTGGCTCGTCTCGTCTAATCAAGGAATTCACAAGTTATACGCCCAGCTAATCGAGTGTGGGTTACGATTGTAGGGAGGAGCGTATATTGTGTATTATTAACACCTACTCTTTATTCTCTCTTTACTACGAGACGGCTATTATGGTTCACGAAGATTCCTCTTTTGCTATATGTAGCAAATATTAGCAAAGGAATCTATTATTTATAAAGTTTAGTTCCTTTGTTTTCTTCGTTTTCTTTGCCATACAGATATAGACAAGAAACGATCTCTGGCTGCCTGTACGACAAGGATAAAAAGATATGGATAAAAGAATGCATCTGTTTCTTTAAGATAAACGTACTAGCACTAAATATTAGTTCACTAATAGAGACGATATAACACCTAAATCTATCTATTGTTATATTTCATATTTTTTTTATATTACGCCATTAATATTGTTGTATTCTTATATTAACTAAATTAGAAAAAAAAATGTCCCTCTTTAGTCCACAAAAAACAAGACAATGTTTAATACACTCGAAAATGAAATTCAGTGTTAATGAAATTCTTT
The DNA here is from genome assembly GCA_013403645.1 of Heliconius nattereri. Lineage (NCBI taxonomy): Eukaryota > Metazoa > Arthropoda > Insecta > Lepidoptera > Nymphalidae > Heliconius > Heliconius nattereri. The sequence continues at coordinate 9,430,639 of JAAIXI010000234.1, read as the reverse complement.
ATTTTGTTTCACTCTTTGTAATAAATTTATATTTGATTTTCATTAACGTTGATTTCGTTAAGTGGGTTTTAACAAACATCTAAAACGATTGTAAATAGAACTACTAGAAGACTGGTTGCACAGGTTGCAATTGCAGGAATATTTGCCCAATAAATAAGTACTTTTGGAATATATTTGCTGAACTTTGTAAATTTTATATTGTGATTTTATTGTTAGTATTAAATCGGTTATTAGCCATATTAACACTGTAAGGTATACGAGCACACTTATGAGTACTACGAGTATAATCACGGGAGGCGGCCTTGACTTAAGTTTTGAACTATATAATATTTTACCTACGGTTTTTTAGTAAGGGAAACTAGCGCTAAGACACTGTTTCCCGCCTTATTTATTCCGCCTAATTCACTTAAGAACCGGAACATTTCTATAATATTTCTATGCTTTGTACTTTGTGCAAGCAAATTATAATAATTATATATATTTTTTTTGTACAGAGATTCCCTAAAGATATACATTTTAAATGAGTATCTATTAGACAGATCTAAGCGATGTATTGGAAAATTTGTATAAATTTTGTATTATATATTCTAATAAGAAGTGAAAAAATACTATAGGCTCTCCTTAAGTACAGACTAAAAGCTCTAGAAGGGTTAATAAAATTTAAAAAAAATTAATAAGTTTATACTTATGAACATAAGTTCATAAGTATAAACTTATGTACTATTCATTAAAATATGTTCTCAGATATAAGTTCGAAGAATGATCTTTTTATCTTGGATGGATGGATGCCGTTCATAGCGCCCCTTTCAAAACCATATCTCTCATGATGTATTGCTGAGGTAATTTAAAATTCTGTGATTTACTATTTAAACTTAGGCAATATATCTCTCATTTGTATAAAATTTTACTGAAAGTTGAATATAAGAACATTCGCTTTTACACCTAATGTAAGGAAATTTAAAAGTTACCTAACTTAATTCCAGTAAAAGTTTGTTATAACTAGGGGTATCATAATTCACATATATTTAGAAAATATAAAAAATAGTATATTCTAGAGTTCATATAATAATTAAGAATTAATTTAAGTATAATAATAATTAAAATCTTATTGGTACTCTACTCATAGTAAAACAGCGAACATATGAATGCCTTGGGACTTATGGATTGGCATGAGTGTTTACCTATTGAATTTATTAATATAAAAAATATATGAAAAGCTAAATAATTTAAATGTGGTCACAATAAAAGGTTTTCGTTTTATAGAATATGTGGAAAATAATGTAGAAAGAAAGTTGAAGTGCGCTATTATGAATGTTTAGCTAAGGCTCGCTCGGTAAACACTTGTGTTGCGCACAATGGGGCCTATTCAATGCTGGAAGGGTACTATATACGTGGTGATAAGACCTATCTATTACATGACTACAGACTGTGACACTCAGTTGGTACCGAAGCTTGTTCTTTAAGAGATGAAATTTTAGAGTTTTTTTAAAATATTTTTTAACATTTTTTAAGTGTACCATACTTAGAAAAGAACAATATTTATAAATAAAACTTATATTTTTTTAACGTAGCGGTATTTGGACCCGCGCCTCTACGGATATGCTAACAATATAAATAAGTTAAAAACGTATAACAATTCGGACGTAGCTCAATGAGAACATATGGCTTAGTTCGCGAGAGTGCTTGCTTGAGAGTGCTTGGACAGTTTCTGTTAAAGAAAAAATATTGTTATAAATAATTTTAGAGTTACTAGTAATTTTTGATTGAACGATAAATAATAATGAAACAATATAGATATAGAGTTTAGTGGATACGAGTAACTGATTAAAGTCCTAACTACTGAAGACGTTGCATCAATAAATTGATTTAGCCCCAATACGATTAGCAAGTGCCTCTAACATGGACCCAAATAATAAGATTTATAACTCTTGTTATCCGTTCGGCACGTTGCTGTTACTTTACGAGTATATTGAGATAACCATTACTCATTTAGTTTAAATTTAATATAATATAAATTTAACAATATAAATAGCTTAACTTTTGTTATATTGAAATAACGTTTTACTTAATGTATGGATTTTCTAAAAAAAAATCAAATAATGATATATTTTCTATACGTTTTACCATATGTTCTGCTACTCACGAAATATGTCGTCAATCTCTATTAAATATGCAAGGGCTTGCATCGAGTCTTGAACTTTGATGACGTGACACCGAGGCCCTGTCGTTGAATTACTATGTCAAGTTTCATACGTGTCTTAACTATAGTTATTAACTATAGAACTATAGTTATGTTACTTATAACAAAAGTACTATAAATACTAGCTTTCCATATATTCAATTAATTTAATAGATATTTCAATATTCAAAAAAATATCAAGAAATGTAAAATGATACATAATTAATTCATGATAATACAAAATATGTATTAAGGACTATTAAACAAATAATACCTAGAGTCAATTTATTACAGGCTATTATGTGCCTACTAATATTGATAAGTTGCTAGATGGAGGGCAAGACTCTACGCGTGTACGCGCGGAAGTAAACTCGACCGCAAACATTCGCTTCGAAGGCACCAGCTCTTTAATACGCAAAATTTATGCGCCTTCACATGCCTCTAATCTGCGGCCATTATTTTACTTTTAATTTTATTTATAATTTACAGTCTGTATTTCTAATTGTTAATTGCATATCTTAAAAATAAGACTGATTTACGATTTTATATATATTCTTAATTTTTCATAAAATATATTAAATAGCAATTACATTGTAGCACGCCCACATTAAATACTCACTGAGGATTCTGCTTTGAAATGTATATATTTATTTAAATTATATAGACGTTACACAAAATATCTAGAAAGTATGTAAATTCCATAGCCAAAATTATTGTCTGAGCCGAAATCACAGCAACCAAGAAATACAAGGTTCCGTCAGAAACCACATATGGCTGTGCTGAAAACTGTGCCGGGCTTACGTTGGGCATTGCTAAACATCGTTTATTGAATATTCATGAGGGACAAATGTTTTGTACGTCATATAAATATCATTTCGTAGTGAAAGTTTTAACTAAGAGTACAATAATTTTAGGTCGTACATTTTTTTACGTTGTATTTCGCATGCAGCAGAGGGAGCTTAGTGTTCACACACTCCACTCACTTTCTGCGGAATTTTGGAGGCATTGCGTGTTGACTTGCGGAGCCCAACGCCGTGGGTTCACGTTTTGCCTCGAAGAAATGAAAATATTAAATATTTAATTTTCTCGAGTGGGAATAGAACCTGTGCTAGGACTGGCATCAACTTTCCTTCAAATAAATGTCAAATATATGCGTTCACAATCAAAAAGTGCAAGGAATATTTGCTTAAAGCAAACACTATGCAACTTTTATACACAGCTTAGAAAACTACAGTCGTTTTATTGTTAAAGTACAACTGCTATGAAAGTTTACTCGTTAGTAACTGTGTTTTAAAAGAATAAGAAAAACTATTGTTTCTAAAATTCTTATAAAATTGTTTCTCGTTTTGAAAAATGGAAATTTATTACGTCAGCTAAATTATTTAATGGTCGTGGTGGAGAAAGACGGAATTAAAATTATTTTATGTTATATTCTTTTATTAAATTAGTTAATTGTTATTATTTTATTTTTATTTTATTATTATTATTTTTTCCTTTCTCTATGCTGTATCCCGCATATAGTATAGTCATAGGGCACCTAGTGTGAAGATAATCCGCTTTCCTTATGACACTTCCATGACTTGCGGAATCCAACGCCGTGGTTTGCTTCGTGACCAGTGCGAGGAAATGATAATATTAAATATGTCATCCTCAAGTGGAAACGGAACCCTCTCACGACACGCTTATACCGTAACGCCGCTACTGACCTAAAAACTAATATTTCCCCACTAAATTAACTAATAATGCTTACTTAAAAAAAAACGTTAATACATTTTTTAATGGACACGAAATAAAATTGACAAAATTAGAGATAAGTTACTCCGCAAAAATTAGAAAAGGGTGTGATGGAAATTATTTTTCCTTTGGACGTATTTTATTCATGAGAGTAACAAGCGGGCACCGGATGCGAGCAGGAAACGAGCCCGCGATCTGAGTCCTCTTTTAATGAGCACATCAGGTTGTTTTGATTATACCTTACAACCACAAATGTATATTACGTACAATTCTATTTATAATTTAAATCCTAAGCTATAAATAAATAGAACAGCTTCACGCTGTATCTTGCACACAGCCGGGTAGGCAGAAGGCACCTAGCGTTTATCTTTAAGTGGCAGTACATTATTTGTTTTTAGTTTTTTAAGTTAGATTTACTTGAAATGTAATAATGTATGAGCCGTTGGTAAACTTAATAAAAATAAAAAATAAATTAAGACACTCTGTTCCTCATTTTTTTATCTAAGCTATTTGGAACCATTCTTCTCATCACACGAAATTAAAAGGTTTTAGCTATTTCTATTTCGGCAGTTCATCTTTTGTGAAATAAAATATACGTATATCATTTTATTTCGCTATATAGTTTACATTTTAACTTAAAAATAAATTAAAACAGCTCCCTCGTTTTCTGGAAATGCTGAAACTATTTTATAAAATAAATCTTAATCGAAAAAGAAAATTACGTTACGAAACCCTCATTTGAATTAGTGCCCTCAAAATCACTCCTCAGAGGACTAACGAATACATTGGCAATTGTAACGAAAGAATGTAATGGATATGATTTTTTGTAATTGTTTTCTTCTTTTGTGTAAAGCTACGCTGTATCCTGCATATTAAGGGATAAGCAGAGGGAATACGGGAGCCTAGTGTCCCTATTCGCCCTATGTATAATTATAAGATTAAAAAAAATACGACGAAATAAGGTCTCCCGTTATACTGTAAACATTGCAGAATTGTAAGAAAACAATCATCATGTTAATTTGACTAACAGATAAACAAAATTAAAAAACAATTTATATAAATTTATTAAATTAAAATACAAATTTAATATTTTCATTAAATTTTCAAGAAACGATTTGAAATTCATGAGACAGCCTATTCTATGCGTTTAGTAACCTTTTCATAAACAACGTTTAAAAGTTACTTAAATCAATCAAAAAGTTAATACAAACGATATTTAGCAATTAATCTTCATCGCTTTACTTAATCCTAACATTTGTTTCTAAACTTTACCCTTATACAATAAAACAAAATAACGAATTCATAACTCCAAATAAAGGCATTTAAGATTTCAAAATGGTTTTCGTTTATATTTAAGACCTGGTTGTATAGAAACGAATTCCGATTCAAATTAACTCAAATAGCTGGTCACGTTATTTGGTTAATATATAAGTTTGTGATTTTAAATGGAATTACGGCAATAAAATCAATTTTATTATTAGTATTATGTTTTTATGTTGATTTGAAAAAATATATATAAAAAGCAGGAACTGACATGTTATTGGCGATAAGCCCTATTTGAGGAATTTCAAATTAGAATATAAGGCCATCATTGTCTAATTGCAAATCGTTGGTTTGACTTCCACTCAAGGAGTTATCATTTCCAATTCTTCACTCAAAAAAATCGCGGCGTTGAGTTCGGCTACCCAACACGGCCTGTTTCGAAAATTAGCCGAAAGTAGATAACGGAGTGTCTTATCACAAAGTTCTCTCTGCCTTCCCTGCTATACGTATGCTAGAAAAAAATCAAGTGGATAACCATTTTAGTAAATAGGTATGATGTTGATAATAAAAATTATAATTAAATAAGTATTCTCCATAAAAAAAGAAAATATTTCTGAAAAATGCTTCAGCTGTAGTTCAAAATCGTATTACGTTTCTATCATCGTGCACCTGTATTAGCAATATCCCGGACAGTGGAATCGATGGCGCAGTAATGTTTGTTTTTCACTGCAATATAAAAGGACTTGGATATGTCATGTTATCCGGAATACTCCATTCATTTCTGAAACTAGTTTTCGTAGTTTTACTTTTACTATTTAGGAATTTTATATTGATATACACTACCAAAATATCTTTCACCAGTCATCCATAAAGTAGAGCCATAAAATGTCCATATAATATGTAGATAGATACCTTTCGCCGGTCTAAGTAAAAAAATGCTGCCATCCAATATATACCTAAATCTATAATATGGACAAAAATTATAATTAGGTTGTTTTTTTTAAGTTTTCAAGCGAGAGGTGTCATAAGTTTTTAGAACATTATCGACCAAAAAGCAGACAATTTACATACTTATTCAAAATACAATATATATCGATACCTAATTTAAATTTATGAAGCAAAACATCTTTGAACTTCCTTGAAGAGAAATAGAATATTGATCCCAACTATTAAGCTTCCGAAATCTGTCGGTTTGAAATCAATTAAACTTAACTGAACAGTGCTTCGAAGGCGATGACAGACACTGCAAATAACGGGAGTGAATGTAATAACATATTAATTACAACTTAACATATATAACTTAGTATAACTTCAGCCATAATTTGTCAGCTTCACGCTGTACCCCGCATACAGCAGGGTAGGCAGTGGGCACCCAGTGTTAAGACATTCCGTACCCTACTGTACAAATTATAATATTTTTTATTAATTATTTTCTTTATATTCTTATTATAAGTATATATAAATCAAATTATACAGCTATTGTACGCTGCAAAGCACTGTAGTGTACAAAAATGACGAGTTTATGATTACCAAAATAGACGTTTGGTTCGCGTTGGTAAATATAAAAAGCTGATTGCATTTTACTTTTTAAAGCGTCACGTAAACTTTTAATACGATATGCTTCTGCATACCACACTAGCATGCCATAAATTTGTATGAAGTTACACGTGTCAACTCTCTAATGCATATTTGTTTCTACAGTCTAATAGCACAATATATGACAAATTTTGAGGCCAGTCGTAGCGCACAAGGCTGTAAACGCGATCGGTTGTCGGTTCGATTCCCACTGGAGGAAATTAATGTAAAATATTTTTATTTTTTCGATCTGGTGTCGAGGCAGAGCGCGGTTATAGTTCCACCACTCAACACGCAATGGCTCCAGAATTGTGCGGAAAGTGGCGAGCGGAGTGCCTTAACACTAGACACCCTCTGCCCACTCTTCATATATGTACATGCAGGAAACAAAGTGAAGCTGAAAAGCAATGTCTTTTATTTAATTTTTATTTAAGTATCATAATATAAGACTTCCATATTCTTAACATCATCAAAAACGGCGTAAAGAATCTAGTAATATGTTCTGTCGTCGAGGATGCTCCTAGACTGACAGCAATATATATTTCTTATTTAACATAGTGATATATTGTAGGCCTAGGCATATCATTTGTTATCAAAATTATATACGAGACATGTTTCGTTTATGAAGACTATTATTACCAACGTTGTGGTAAAAAATATGTTTTTTTAGAACTGTAAATGATTCATATTACCATATATGTACAGTGGGTAAAAAAAGTATTTGCACACCCTAATTTTTTGAAGTTATATCTACAAAAAAACAGAATACAAAGTACAAGCCGGTTGGTGTGCAAATACTTATTTGACTTTAAAATATGTGTTTATACCGTCTCATTTTCTCATTTCTATTTTCTGAGAAATTTTATTAACCAATTCGAAATATATATAGATTAAGCTATTAAATACAATGATTAACTGAAATTATTCTGTGTTTTTTCTAGGTGTAACTTAAAAACAAATAGGTGTGCAAATACTTTTTTTACCCACTGTACATCATAAGTAATTAATCAGTATGATATTTATCAATATTTGAGCAACTTATAACAAAATATGTAAGAATACCATTTCTGTTTTTTAAATATTTTTGTTTTAGAAAATATTTTATGTGTATATATTCATATAATACATGTTTTTGGTTATACATTTCTATTTTTTAAATTATTTTGGCGGACTGTTATAAGCACAAATTTAATGCTAAGCATAGTGTATACAGGTGGCGCCGAGTCGTGTCGCCGACCAATTTCCCGCATGGCAGATCAAAGACGGGTCTAGTTCACCCCGTTCCATCACCTCTACATAGATATCGCAGCAAATACTATAGGGAACTATTTTAAAATATTTTTCATAATACTGATTTATCTCAAATTCTGAAGCGCTCTATTGTAGATATTTTCAGAATAGAATCAAATGATATTCGAATTACAAAGATGTCGAAGAGTTAATTTGATGCCGAATAATTAAAACGGAACACTTAATGCTCTTACTAAATACGGAAGGAAACATTAATTACTGTTATTAAATATTTGATTAAATCGAGATAAATGTCAGTAAATATAATTCAATAAATAATTAAATAATTTATTGAACAAGAAGACAAATACGAGTTGAAATCAATCAAATAATATTTTTTATAGTTTTATTGTATCTACAAAAATATATAAAGAACTGAAACATCTATTTAGGCTCATATCGTTCTTCTTATTAAATTTATCATTATTAATTAACATGTGAAGATATTACTAGGCGCATGTCGTTAATTCAATAAGACTATAATGTAACTTAACCCTTCTCTTACCGGAAGTAGCATTCGCTAGAGAATACAGCAAATCAACTTCCGGAAACTGTTATTATAACGATAGACAGCGAAAACAATCATATAAAAATCAATCTTCGAGTAAACACAACAATATTTGTACTCTTAGATGGAATTGCAAAGGCTCTTAGAGTGGTGGGGAAGGTCAACACAGTTAGTTGTCGATTTATTTGAGAGTCGGAGCAGAGTTTGGACATATTTAAAAAGCTTATCAATTATATGTAATGCCAAGAAGAAATATATTTAAAAACATTTTAATACAGCTATGGTAGTCTATGGTAATTAAAAATGGAAAAGTAATAATTCAAAAAATTCGTAATAATACTTTTTTACAGACAATGAAGTGTGAACCTATAATAAATCGTCCTGGAAATTGTTTCTACTGAACATACGACTTTGTTATTAAGTATTACATACTAAGTAACAATTATTTACAAAATTAGGGATCTTTTTGTTTTATATGTACTGTGAAGTGAAGCGAAATTATGGTGCAGTGAATAAACTCGCTAAAATTTGGAGAATATGTATAGACTCTCTTTGTACTATAATTTCTACAAGCAAAAAAATAATAAACTTAAAAAATAATAAACTGCTTTAAATACTACCATGAAGCCAGTCGTGCCGCAGTCGCACAAGCGTCTCACTATAAACGCGACAGTGGGTTCAACTTCCACTCAAGGAAATGAAATATTTAATATTTTCATTTCTCCGATCTGGTAACAAACGCCATTCAACACGCAATGCGACCAGTATACGGAAAGTGTTATCAAATTCATATAAGTTCTTCATCCATCCATCAGCCTTTCAACGACCACTGCTGGACATAGGCCTCCCCTAATTCTCGCCACTCCGTCCGGTCTTCGGCCTTTGAATCCAGCGGATTCCCGCTGAATAAGAAAGATCTTAATGAGAACGAAGTGTCTTATTACCACTAGATTCCCAGGTTCCCTCTGCGTACTTCTCTATGATGAGGGATACATTACGAAGCTAAAATAAATATTCTAATATAATTTTCCACATCAGCATCGTCACGCGATGTCAAAGACTGTCGTTGTATGTTTTGGAAATGAATACAGATGCCAATATATAAAAGGCTCGCTATCTGTAACCATTTGAAGCAGAAAATAAAAAAATATCATCAATCATAAGTTTATTAAGTTTCAAAGCCAATATATATATATATATATATATGGCTGTATTAATATGACATGAATAAATTGACATTTTAATATTAGTAGATTGATGATTATAATATCGATACATTTTTGCGTTTTTACTATTTAGACGAAATAAGCCACTCAAAAGTTATGTTTTTCTTTAAATTTATTCAAGATATTTTTGAGATTTCATTATCATTGACAGAAAGTATACTACTAAAGCCTTATACTAGTTTAAATGTATTTTAAATAAAAATATAGACATAATAATTATATTTCATTAACTTCGACATATGTTTCTAAGTAATATTTTCACCACAGTTAAAAACTATTTTAGAAATTTCCTTTTCATAGCGATTAAAATCTGAGTCACTTCTCTACATTGAATTATTTATCCGCCAGTTAATAAAGATATACAAATCTAGTAATCAAAAATTCTTATGGTAGTACACGAACCGTGTTTTATAATTAAGATATTTTTATAGATCTTAGAAATAATTGTATAAAAAAAAGTTCATGAAAAATTGAGACTAACTTTTCTAATTTTTGTACATGGAAAAACAAAGGAAAAAGCTTTGAAACCAATAGTTATTGTTCTTTCCCCATGACTAACTCCTTTGAAACGACCACTCTGATAACAATAACTTAACATAGTTTGTGTTTGTATTGTATTCTATTGTATTGTATTGTGAAAACAGAAATATCTTGCAATTTCCAAGTATCATGTATAAACAGGCAATGTGCACCAGCTCCCCAGCCTTAACCAACTGCAAGTTCCACACTATCATAAACCTACAAAGTTGTCATGGATCAAAGCTCTAACTAACTTACTAATAGGTGCCATATGGTACCAACTATTTTGTTATAGAAGTGTATATTCATATGAGAATTCCATTGTAACTTTGAATTGAATAACAAAATTAAGTCGAGTTTCATCCAATAGGGATGATTGGGTACATTTGTGTATTGAAATTACACTTTTGCACCTGTGACCTTTTACATCGTTCTTTTGGTTTATGGTATGGACGTAGATATTATTATAAAATATATAAATAAAATAAAATTTAAATTTAGTATTATTATTAGTTTATTAGGTAACGGGGTTACAAAGCTGTCTATGCATGTCTCTGCATACAAAAAACGAATGAAATGAATGTAAATTATAAAAATAAAAATTCCGATTACGAAGATTAAAGAGAAAAACAAATACTTGCTTGTTAGACGAATGAATTTAAACCTTCTGAAGTGAAATACTTTCATAATTAAGATATTCGTGTCATAAAGATGGAAATTAACTAGAATACTTTTTTAAACAATTTAAATTGATATAAATCTGAAGCTGTTACTTCGAATGAGATTGAAAATTAAAATTATGAAAAACTAAAATTTTTACAAGGTAATAAAATACATTCATACCCGTACAAGCGAGTAGATTGACAAAATCATTACATTCCTTCGTGTCGCGCAGTCGGGTAAAAAGAAGCAAGTAGGTACTATTAAAATGTCGGTACAATTTTTTTCTTATATCTATATTATAATATGTAAAAATAACAAGGCTTTATATACATTTTAGTAGGGTCTTATGAGTAACATAAGCTTAACTGTTCAAACATTTTTTTCACATAAAAGCTCGTTCATCCACTTATCATTGTAAAAATTTCGCTAGACAACTCTATCTATATAAGTAAAATTTTTTTTAGTGTTTTTTTAATAATAAATAATATTATTTTTTAAAAAATAATAAATAACCAGTAGCCAGTCCATTCAAACTCCATTTCATAGTTTTGACTATGAAATGCAGTCCGTTCACTATTTTCTCCACAAATTCTGTAGGCATTGCGTGTTGAGTGGTGGGACTCAACGCCGCTCTAAAGTGAAGAAATGAGAATATTAAATACTTAATTTCCTCGAACAAGGATCGACCCAACTTAGTTATAACTTAGTGTCTAGCTTCAATCAATCAATATATTTCATCAATATATTTCATACATATATCAATGTGTGCTCTCCATACAACGTGACATTGGCGAAGTGATTAGTGCTCAACTGGCACGCTCGAAGCGCCATAAATAAAGAACCGAACCGAACCGTTCATATATCAATGTAACATATGTATAAAATATGAAATATCTAAATATTCCACACGAGTTTCCATCTAAATGAAATCCATTTCCTGCAATAACATATGAAACATACGCACCGATGCGTGTACAAGCGTACGAAAAGAAGCAAAAGTGCTGCGCGTGTAATACTAGCTTGACGCGAGTGATAAGCCTGATTGATGACGTCACGGGTGCCGAGTCGGCACGAACAGCGTTGACTGCCAGTGCCCTACTTGTTGAACATGATAGATATGTTACACTCAACACAAATGATTTTTTTTTTTCACCAGCACCACCCTCGGAATATGTTAAGTAAAATTGCGTTCTTTTATAAATGGGAATTATAAATGGGTAACTCTCATTGAAATATCTAAAATATAGATATTTCATTTTAACGTTTCACCTGTTCACACATAGTTTTGTTAACTACATGCTGTATCCCACATATAGAAGGGTAGGCAAAGGGAAACTTAGTGTTAAGACACTCCGTTGTCCACTTTCCGCCCAATCAACGAGACGTTGCGTGTTGAACGACAGAACTCAACGCCGCGCTCTGTCGCGCACATAGCAAGGAAATGAAAATATAAATCGTTTATGAACTCGAGGAATGATATGTCATTCCCCGAGTAGACATTAAACCCATAACCGTTGCGTTTACAGTAATACACTGAGCAGTACTAAATATTCCTATCACTAATCATTCAGTATGTATGTTACCTGAATATTAAAATTTTTTTAACTTTTTTAACTTTAAGTGGTCTTCACGTATTATGACCACTCCATAATCCAAAAATTCTATTGTATTTTTAGCTTTTTCTCTCTTTACGAGGTGCACACTATATTGTGAAAGTCTATATGCATTTTAATTAGAAACATCACTGATCATGAAAAGAAAAAATGCGGAGTATGTGACATATTTGAGGACTAAAAAAATAGTTTAACTTTAACAGTTAGTTAGGTAGTTTTAACTGCTGTTCGATTAACATGTCGTTTCTTGTTACAGATATGTTCCGGAACACTATTTTGGTATTGGCAATTTACGGCCTGTCGGCGATTTGCATTTTGCCTGCCTCTTCCGCCCAGGCTCTTTCGCAGTATGAGGGTGAGTAAGATTTGAACCAAATATGCAGAATATATAGAAATTATATATATTTTTTGTATATGGTAAATTTTATGTTATATTTATATTTTTGTTTATCACAATTAATATATAAGTATTATTACATGTACATTTTTGTTAAGCCATTTTTACGCAATATTGCTACAAATAGACAAACAAACAACAATTTTTGGCAAAAAAATAAGATTATTACAAAATAGTTCAATAAATTATTTTTTTACAAAAATATTTAATGTCCATATATCTACAGATTTTTACACTTCATCCATTCATTGCTAATGCATAACGTAAAACTATAGATAAGAAAGAGATCCGCTATACAAAAGTATGTTTTAGTATTATCAATATATGAAATTCCAGAGAGCCTTCGACATGCACACTTCATACATATAGTATGGTCGTTGACCGTATTAATGTGTGTGACAACAAGTTCAAAACAAACACACAAACCTACCCAAATTGAAACAGCAATTACTCTGTCAACGCTCCGAACAAAATAAACAGTTCAAATTATCCATGTCTAATTCGAGAGTATTTATCTAGCTTCCCATAGCATGATGGACTTGGCCGTAAATCTTAACAATGACTTTATATCATATATGCTATAACATATTATAAGTAGGCTATTATTAGAAGAATTATTGTTTATTAATTTTTTCATTGCCTTTGCTCTGGGTAACAAGGTAAGTTGAGTGGCGGAACGGAACGGAGAGTGTTAACACTAGGTTCCATCTATCTACCATATTGCGGGGTACAGCGGGAAGCGGTAAAAAAGGAATTGTTTGTATCAGTTGTAACATAAAGTTGTCGGTATTGAAATTATATAATTTTATATTTATCGTCCTATGTCTAACTATAATGAATCTACTAATATTGCGTGTAGTGCTCAAAGCACCCTAATATCTCAAAAATATTTTATTTAAACTTTCTAACTTTAACAGAAACAAATTGTGATTAATAAACTAGTTATAAATTACCTCTTGTAATTTAAATCGTTCAGATTTTCACAAACTAATAATAAAAGCAAGGTATGCCACACCTACGGAGGTACGGCATTAGGCAGGGGCAGAGGCCCGCTTTATATCGACTAATTGAATCAGGTGGTTTAACGAAGTATTTGCATATTTTATTGTTATAATACAATGTTAACGAAGAACATGGTTACAATTTACCTCTTAGAACCTGAATATTATTAAGCTTTATCCATTATTTTTTTTAATTATTAATTATCATATTTTAAATTATTTTAATATTAACATGTTTAAATTAAGTAAATATTTTTTGCAACATAATAATACTTTTTGAATATATTTTAATATATTCGTCAAATACTATACAAAATCGATACTTATGAAAATTTGATTGTGTGATTTACAAATTTGATTTTGAACTTCTTGTTTAAGATTCATCAGAATCTCAAAGGAGTAAAGATGGAGGGGGCTATAGGTCTGAGATGAAATTCAGGAACTTTATGTATTAAACTGTCACAATTTCGATATGAATAGTCTTTATATAAAGCTTTATTTGGTTGTAAAAAATATTAATTTATATTTCATGTATGCCATCTTCGCTAAGGTAGGCAGATTAAGTCTAGTGATGAGACACTCCACTCCCCACTTTCCGCTGAATGTACCACAAATGGCTATTATGTATAATAAGTATATAAAATAAAATTCTAAGATATAATTCTCATAATAAAAGGGTCATCAGCGGTATCCGACAGTCGAAGTGGTTGGGACGCACTGGGCGGGCTCTACGCCTTGCTAGCTCAGCACGACGCGCTGGGCGGGCACGCGCTGGCACGCAAATCCGTGCGGTCACCATCTCGTCGGCTGCGTTTTGGACGCCGCTCCGATCCTGACATGCCACCTCAAGCTCCCGTAACACACTTACCTTTTAATATTAAAGATACTAATTATTACTAATTTTAGAATCGCACTTGTTCAAAAATAATTCAGTCGTTAATTAAATAAGAAAATATTTAATAAAGCGTATCTTTCATAAATTAAATATAAATAATCTGAGTATTTACTGGCTTAATAATTGTCACTAAAATCAACTTACCTATAAATAATTTTACGGAATTCTAAAGAAACTACTATCAAGTTATAATGTAAATAGCGACAATGTTATTCGCGGAACCACAAAAAGGCCATCTCTGTATATTCTTGAGTGGATAATGTATGACACAGCCCAAACAAAAGTGGATAACGTTACCAACAGTATTACTTACAGTCATCTTAAAGCGATCCCTTTTGCTACATTTGCCAAAAGTACGTTACAAACAGGATAAAACTCGATTTTGATGCCAAAATGGCATTTATTTACTGTAACGTGAATAAATTTCATTGAAAGATTAAGCAAAATTTTAAGAACTCTCGCAGGATTATAAGTAAGTCGAATGTTTTGATATTACTTCAAATAAATATTAATTTGATCTAATTATTCTAACGAGAAATACATGTATAAATTTATAAGATAAGAAAATTAAAATCTTTATAATTTTACAATTTTCATGAGCCACTGAGCTCGATAATTCAATGTTTATTTGAAATTACCATCATCTCACTGATTTTGTATAGCGACCTTATCCAATTTGTACACCAATTAAGATAATATTATATTTTATATAATAAACATTTTTTATTAGTTTTCTATGAGTACGTGTTCTATACTTATAAATAAAATAGAGAATTAGTATAATGTAATCACTAAATATGTTAGCCACGCCTTGATTTAGTGAACGCTGATTGATGGCGTTTTCAACTTAATGAACTATACGAGGTACATACTCGTATAGGGTCTGGGCGATATTTATAATAGACAAAACGAAAGTTATACTTATATTAGAAAGAATATCATTATTAACTACTATAGTTACTAATAGTTAATAAGTAATTAAAAAGTAAAAGAAAATAAAATTAATTCGATATTTACAGATCGACGAGATGGATGAGTTGCTTTCCCTCCGCGAGGTGCGAACCCCCGTCCGCCTACGTTTTGGGCGCCGTTCTGACGAGCGCGCCGTACCCCACATCTTTCCCCAAGAGGTTTGTTTTTTGTTCTTATAAGTAAAATAAATAAGAGTATATTTTACGAACAATATTACTTTGTATATAAATAATGAATTGTATATAAATATTATATAAATATTAGGCGCTTGTTTACTTATTTAATTGTTGTAATTTGAAATAACATACAAGGTTCCTTTAAAACTGAACCATTAAAACCTAACCTGTTGTTATTTTCTTACAAAAAAAAAATCCTACTAATTTTATAAATGTAAAAGTTTGTGAGGATGAATGAACGGATTTAGATAAAACTTTACAACTTTTACATCAGAATAACATACAATCTACAATTTATGTAAACATTTTGTATAATGTGGCAATAATATAAAAATAAGTTGAAGCAGGCGAAGCCACGCAGGATCCGCTAGAATTTTATATTCGCCGTCTAACATTTTTATATCCTATTGGCGAAAGATCATAAGAAATACCAACACGTTGTAAAAGCGAGAAACGAACTCATTCACCCTAACAAACCACTATTCGTTGTTACGACAATTGAGCTATATTACGACAAAGGGGCCCAATTTTACACTTCCAAGAGCAAAATGTATAAGATATCGTTAGATGGTGAGAAGTTTTGTTTAAATTGACTTTTCGGCATATGCTTGTTTCGACAACAACTATATATATATATACAAAGTTTGTTGTTATGTTTGTTAACTATTTCTTTTATTGCTTCTACGTGAATTACAAGTTATACGGCATTGTGAAACTTCTCAATCATTTTAACGATTTTTATTGATATTTTCCATTTAAATGTTTGTTTCTATAGGAACAAGAGCGAGATGTCCGAGCTCCGTCTATGCGCCTTCGATTTGGCCGTCGTTCTGACAACAATATGTTCTTATTACCATTTGAGGTGAGGATTATATAATATGTAAATATTTATATAATGTCTAACGTAATTCGTAATGTAAATAAAATAAAGTTTAATATTTTTTTTACGGCAATTTTATATTATATATATATATATATATATATATTTATTTATCAATATTAATTGAAAATTTAATATAACTTAAAGTCAAAAAAATTACAGTCTGCATTACCAAAAGACGTGAAAGCGAGCTCAGAAGACGACAGACAGCAAAAGTAAACAACAAACCCTGCACGCTATAGGTAAATTCATAATCTCCGCTCCATACAATTATATTCAGCAAGTAATATTAAGGCAAATTACTATATATTGTAAGTGTCAAATTTTAAATATCAATTATAGATGATTCTCAATTGAAATCGTTATAAGCTATATGTAAATAATCAGATGATATATTAAATTGTATGTTGTTAACTATTAATCTAAAGCTAATTTCATTTTTAATTTATTTTTTTATAGAAAATTATATTATTTTTTTAGATTTCATCATATTTATGTTTACTATTATTGTTATGGCGATGAATTCTACATTTTTAGAGCTGGGTAAATGTAAAATTCACTCGCCATTTAATCAATTACGCTGACTTTATAATATTATATTTTAAATATAGTAATATAGTTTATAGTAGAGATATATAAATATTATTGTTTCTGTTTATATTATGGTTACATAGTGCAATTAATTCTTGAAATATAAAATGCTAATAATAAATATGGAGTTTAGTTTATTCCCATTTATTTTGTTCTTATTCTATACGCATAATAAAATTTTAATTAGAACGTCTTACGTAATTAATTTACGGGGAAAAAATAAAAATAAAGATAAAAAATAAATCACTAGGCTGACTTAATTATTTTTTATTAATATTTTTACTTATTGTCTCTGGTACCAAAGAGAATGCCTCGAAAATCCGGCGAAAAATGGGAAACGGGATGTCTTATCACTAGGTTCTATGCTATATGTGGTATACAGCGTGAAGCCAAGATAATAAATAAACACTCAATAATTGAATTTATTAATGTAATACCTTATATAATAGATATAGAATATATATATTAAAAAAAGACTGTATTCTTTTTTTTTAACAACTAATTCTCTCAAAATTCGTAAGAATTGTCATGACTGATATTTTTACATAAGCTTAGTCTACTACCATGTTGAGATTAAAAACAAAATTTCCCTGTGGCGAAACAGGAATACGTAGCTTAGCTGGTTAAAGCAGTTTTTGCTAAAAGCTTTGCAAATTTCGTTCTATTTTTTAATCCTACATGGGTTGTGTATAATTTCCGAATTTGTAATATTTTAAGAAAAATCTAGGACCCGAAAGTGTTTTAACGCGAACGGAGTGTCTTAACACTTCCGAGATTCCTTCTGCCTATCGTGACATGTGCGGGATAAAACAGGAAGCTCAAAAATATCTTATTATTTCTTTTAATATGAAAAATTAAGAACGATGAATTTCTAAGTAAAACAGCTTAAGATTTTTCAAAGAACGTAAATATTTTTTTTAATATAGAGTACACCAACAAAAATGTTTAGAAAAATATGATTTACACTTTTAAAAAAGGTAAAAACTGCTTTTACAGAGATTGAAAATAGGAGCAAATAAGCTAATAAAGGAAGGGAAAATGGAAGTTTTAAAGGATAACTTTTAGGTAACAAATATTTGATATCGATAACAAGCATATTTAGACCGATAAAACGTTTGATATTCACAGTTCTATTGTTAGCACCTTCAGTTATTACATTACTTTTAAAACTATATGCCATGACGTTTTTAGATAATATTTTTTTCATTATAAAGCTGAAAATCAGCCTCATATTGTGGCCTAGTATTTTTCATTATACTTTTGTTTATATTTTAAGTTTTCTCCTTTTTTAAAACTGATATCTCTTGTATATGTGTATTTAATATAAAAAACTGAACTCATTGTAAACGTATGGATGAACTACAAAAATATGGTAATGTTTATCTAAGAAAGATTGGTTATTTTACTGTGAAAGAAAACCTTTACCAAAATATACAAAGGTAAAAAAAGATACGATATTTTTTCCTTGCTCTATCTCTGGATGCGGTAACATTAGATTTATTTTCATTATAATACTAAATAATTACATTACTAGCGTAGAAATAGGGGAAAAGAGAGAGAGAGAGACTCTAGTCCATCCCAGAATAGCCTTGTGCCCACAAGGCTATTCTGGGATGGGCTAGGACTAGGACTAGGATCCCACAAATATTAAAAACAAAGTGATTATTGAAAATAAAATAAATCCTATATAACAGATTTGTTTAAATCCTAAAATCCAGGACTCCAGGCCTCCCCTCCCCTCAAGTTACGCCCATGGACATTACACAAAATAAAAAATGCGAAAACAGAAAAAAAAACTTTTAATAAGCATAACTACAAATTACCAAAAGATAATTTAAATAGATTTCATTTATAAGAGTTTTGTATAAGAATTCTATTTTATTTTTATAATTTATCATTTGTCGATGAGTTCTACTATGAACACATTTATAAAACCAATGCTTTCCAAGTACTTACGAATTTTATTAAATATACTAGTGTTACAAATATACACATTTATATACAAGACTATTACGAGGCGTGCATCGTCTGCAGATTACAACTCTGCTGGAAGAAATTGTAGATGTCAATCTGTCACAAACACAAGCCTTCTTATAATCCATTAATATACAACAGGTTCTAAGCGTTTCGTCATAGCGTTTACTTCTCCCTAAAATATGTAAAGTACGAGGTAAAATGATAAAAAACTATTATAATAATAATATTATAAGCACCCTATTCAACATGGTATGTTTAAGGAAAATGGAAATGTAAAATATATTTAGTATTGTTTGAGAAAATAAAATTGAAAACGAAATGTGAACGAAAAATTAATAAAAGTAATAAGAATCAAATAATAAAAACACAATGAGAAACAATATGTAAAAAACAATATTGACACCGACTTTTGTACTAAAATTAACATAAATAAAAAACGGTCAGGTGCGAGTCGACCAAGCCCTACTAGGAGTGGCGCAGCGGCACAAACTGTGACTGTAAACCGACTGATTGTGGGTTCGATGAGCAGAGCTCAAGGAAATTAATATATTTATTTAAAACTTATATTTCCATTTCTTCGCCCTGGTGTCGAGGCAAAGCGCGACGTTGGGTTCTGCCACTCAACACGCCAATGGCTTCAGAATTTGGTACAAACCAGACTTTCACACAGACTTTCTGCAGAATTCTGGAGGCATTTCTTAGCGTCACGCACCCTGGTAAAAAATAGCAAGAGCCTATATACATATATGTCGAAAATCAAATCGAAAAAGTTTCTAGTAATTTAAAATCTTAATTAATTAAACTTAAAAAAAAACTATCCATAAGTTGTCTATATTATAATTCATGGGCCCAATCTTTTATCTGTTTATATTTATATTGATAACTTTTAGACTTCTAAAGCTACCAAAAAAATAAAATTTTATTACACTGGCCTAATAGTAAACATTCATGTTTTAATTTAAAATTAAAAACTTTCATTGCTTTATTAAATATATATCCATTATATCCTTGACCATATTTTCTTGTCAATGAATATCATAATATACCGAGTCACGGTTATTATATGCGCGCAGCTTTGCCAGAAATTCTCCGATTCTAACACAGTGCTTGTAACCTACAGAGCACACCTGTTTTCTATTTTTAATAAACGATTAATAAATCCATGTTGCATTTTTAGTCGTTTTTTTATTTATTGTATTCATTACCAAAGGCCGTCGTGGCGGAACGGCACAAGGGTGTGACTGTAACGTGACAGTGAAATATTTATTTACGTTTATATTTTCATTTGTTCGTTCTGGTCTCGAGGCAAAGCGCGGCGTTGAGTTCTTAACACGCAATTCGGCGGAAAGTGGGGAACGGAGTGTCTCAACACTAGGTTACCTGCCTACCCTGCTGTGTGCGGGATACAGCGTGAAGATGATTTATTTATTTTATTACCAAAGTTAGTCAAAATCAAAAATAGATTGTTATTTATTAGATTTAATTTTTTAAAGTTTTTTAAATGTAGTAGTTACTACTATTAACATACTTACTTAATTACAAAAATATATCTATCTGGTCCAAATATTACTCACTCGTTCACATTTCTTTAACATTTCATTAGCATCGTTATCATTTCCAATATCTGTAATAGAAAATCACAACTTCATGTGCGCTCGTTTTCTAAGGAATAATTGAATTGTTCCTGAGAAATGACTTCTTTTAATTTACATTTTACTATTATTGCTTATTATATTTTTCAAACTATAATGCATTACAGTTTAATTGTTGGTATGTATTGTTGGAGCGACGATCCAGAATTCGGCTGAAAATGGGAAACGGAGTGTCTTAATGTAAGAACACTCCACTTTCCTCTTCCTACTCTGCTATGTGCGGGATACAGCGTCAAATATTAATTAATTAAAAAAATATTATTAGTGTAATTAGTAGTAATAGAGAATATTAAAATTACATCAATCAGTACTTTATCGAGAGTAAATAAATTGGAAAATATTGATAACGTGTGTAACTTCAACACCCAGACATTACTATGCGTAAATAATATGTGAAAGGCTTTTATTATTTAATGAGGGATTATTTATTCAATGTGGGATCTATTTCCAATGTTTGAACAACTCGCCACTATAGTGTAAAATCCATATTTATATTTTACTGTCTAGTAATTAAAAACCCAACTGTAAAATTAATTACAGTTAACCAGGAAATCTGACAGTTTACGTGCGCTGTCCTGAAGCATGGGCCTAAGATCCCAGGGCCCCCAGACTTACTTCATTTTACCAAAGGTGAAATTTTGAGGATTATTATAAATATATAATATACTAATATGTAATAAAGACGGTATGCGTACTCACTAACTTAAAAGTGAGGACTTGGGGTCTCAGTCTTTGAAAGACGGGGTATAGTTTTATTAAATAACAATCGAGACATTCATATCGGAAAAATGTCCAGTGAATTTTGAACGATATAATTGAAATACAGTACCTGCTTGGAAAGATTTGATAAAAAATTGGCATGTTTTCCAGCGGGCGTGGATATTCGTAGAAGAATTTAGCTTCCGTCAAGGCTATCTTGCAGACAAATTTTGCTATTTATTTTAGATGATAATAAAAGTTCAAGAACAAACTTTCATATTTATTTAATAAAGTTACAGACTCCTTAACGTTTATCAAAGAATTTATTAGAAAATATTTACATTGTTGATTAATTAATTCGATCCCCACTCGCGGAAATTAAATATTTACTTTAATTTATATTTTCATTTCTTCGAGTTAGTTTCTGGTGTCGAGGCAAAACGCGGCTTTCTGCCACACAACACCCAAAGGCTCCAGAATTTGGCAGAAAATAGGAAATGGAATGACTTAACATTAGATTCCCTATGTCTACTCTGCGGTGTGTGGAATAAAGAGTGAAAAAAAGGAGACAAACACACAGATTTATTTACTTACCGGATAAATATTATTTATGATCAGGCAATCTTAAAACAAACTATCTAGATACATTTACCTAAATATTAATATACCTTTTTATTTTCTTATATATCAACAAGTAAATGGACAAAAAAGATCAATAACCTTCATGTTTATTTGTACAATATTTAAATAGAAAGAACTTATATCATTGTGTCGCTTCTATATACTTTGCGTAGATAAAAATAGTTTTGGATAGCGAATAAAATTCTCGCTTATTTTGTGATAGAAGGTGCTAGTTCATTCGTAGGAGTCGTCTGTAGCAGAGACGTTTGTCTGTCACAGTTCATTACAGTCATTAGCGCATGGCAGTTTAAGTTCAAGGACTGCATTGTTAAGGACGCTTTGTTTTTACAGGTAAGATAAATTACACTTTCACAGAAACTTTGAAATAGCCTCATTAATTTCAAATTCAACTAACCTAATATACTCGTATATTACAAACTATAACGTACATATACTCCATATTTGTAAATTAATTATTTAAATGAGACAAAAGTAATATTTCCGCAATAATTTAGTTGATTATATCTTTGGTGATATAGTCATGGATATTATACAGAATTTTATAATAAATGATAATATAAGGAATAGTGTATTTGTTTTCTGAAACGTTACAGGTGAGAGCCGCGTCTTCCTGGCTCCGGCACCGGCGTGGGCGCGCCGCCTACCAGCGCTCAGTTAGAGTCCGGCACCGCCGTCGCTCGCACGAACTTCTCCGTCGCACAAGGTATAACTGACACTTAAACCTCCACGCTTCTTGTAACATTAGCACTAATAAACGCTTTAGACGTACGTACGTATGTGTTTTTTTATTCGTTTCTCACCAAACGGCCTCCAAATCTATGACTAACTCCTCACTCAAATATTCTGTTATAAAAATAATCACCTTCACAACACTGGAAATAGCGGCTCACTTTCATATATAGATGTAGAAAGCGTAGGCTTTGACGACTTGAAGGAAATTTTAGTATGCATGTCTCATATATTCGTAAAGGACTCTCATTACCTTAGAACTTGTGAAGCTCGGCCATGTTAATTACTGGAAGCTGTGATGATGCATAAAGAAAAAGGTGCGCTTTAAAAATAGGGTTAATGTGTTCTCCTGCGTCGCATAATATAGATGATACGACTGAAATATTTCCAACCTTGATGACGGTAGTGTTGACCTTGTTCTAACCAGCAGCTGTATTGGCATTAGACGGTTCCATATATAATGTTTTAATCCGCAGTTGACGAAATATTTAAACATCCTTTATGTTTGTTGTATGGACCGTAATAATATTTATACATTTACTTTTAAATTTCTTTTAAAATTAATAAAATATGTAATTACGTGTGTACGATATTTATATTTTGAGATTTGGATAATTCCATAAATTTTGACAAAATAATACATAAAATATATAGGCATTTAATTTTAATTAAAATATTACATTTAAAATTTCTTAATAATCTGTTGCGTATTCTTTAAATAATATATTTTGACCGGCATTGCGAGCTTTTTTAGCCGCGCCCACGCACTTTCCGCAACGTTCGCTGAATTATTATTTCGGTAGCCACGTAGCTACAAAACTGTTTATGATAAAAATTTTCCTTTCCATTTTGCAGTAGATTTTGTTAAATGTCATTTTAAACAAATCTTTAACCTATAACTTACAATAATCTATAGAAATATATTACACAATCAACGAAAAAAATGAATCACTTGTTTTACCTACGTCAGTTTACATTTCAATGACTGATAGACAACACACAGACGAAACTAGTAATAGAGTGTAGAAAAAGGATTTCTTGGAATACTTACGAGATCGGGTAAAAGCGAGTTTTTCCCCATATAACATAGCATAAATTCATTTTCTAAAATTCCGGCTGACGCCGTCGTAGCGCAGTATCATAAGCGTGCGACTGTAATCGCGTTGGTTGTGCGTTCGATTCCCACTCGAGGAACACCACAACGTAAACATTAAATATTTAATATTTTCATCACTTAGCTCAGGCAAAGCGCGGCGTTGAGTTCCGCCATTGAACACACAATGCCTGTGGGAAACAAGTATCTTAATAGGAACAGAGTGTCCTAACAATTGATTCCAAGGTTTTCTCTATCTACCCTACAAAAGCGTTAAGCTAAAAAATATT
The DNA here is from genome assembly GCA_013403645.1 of Heliconius nattereri. Classification (NCBI taxonomy): domain Eukaryota; kingdom Metazoa; phylum Arthropoda; class Insecta; order Lepidoptera; family Nymphalidae; genus Heliconius; species Heliconius nattereri. The sequence continues at coordinate 9,406,075 of JAAIXI010000234.1, read as the reverse complement.
TAAAACTCGAACTCTAACACGTATCAGTAATTTTCCACACCACTATTCTACTATTTTGATACTACAGCTTTGCCGGATAAATTATTTCTTATTGTTCAGTAATTTGTACAAAGCTACCTGTCTCGCGCGTTATTCGAAAAAATATTATAGCCTTCGTCGTCGGTGCCGGGGCTAATAAAATCGTAATAAGACGGCGAGCTTCTCTAGCCCGAGGCATGAATCTTACGAGAGTGTAATAAAATTACCTCATGAGAAGGATAAAAATTGACAATCCAATTTTTCCCATGTCTAAAGTATAAACACATTTTTTTTTTTTTCAATTAACCAGTAGGTATAATATTTTCGTAAAACTGTCTCCTTGAAGCTGTGCATGTCATATTTGATCATGCCTTAGTCGAGGTAATCTAAAACAGGAGCAACATTGCTTATATTTTTATCTTTGCTTAAATTAAAGCATCTTATGTAGATTTACTTACTTGTTTATGAATTTTACCTATTGACGTAGTGGCTAGGTTAGGAATTATTTGAAATGTGTATTAGTTAAGAGTTCCATTTCCAAATCATTCGAAACATTCATTATTCTTAAGGCCGTCGTGACCCAGTGCCACAAGCGTGTGCCTGTAAACGCGACTTGAGGAAATGAATTATTTAATGGTTTTATCGCCTTGCTCTGATCTGATCTATATTTGACTTCCGCTACTCAACGCATGTCTTGAAATTTGGTGGTGAATGGGAAACGGGAGTCTCTTAACAGTAGCATATTCTGATCTACGGCATACAGCGTCAATCTAAAAACTATAACAAAAATATAAAATACAAAAAAATCCCCAATTGAGTTAAACGCAGTGTTTGCAATGTCTTTTTATATACGGAATTCTTATATCTATGTTATCTCCTTTTACCGATAATAAAATAGAAAAATATAATTTGTAAATAAATATTTTACCTATATTGTAACTAAACAGGCTATTACAATTACAGCGCAACGAACGACTTCAAAATGGCCTCCGGTCCGAAGATAGTACACAAGCAGTTCAACTCGCCCATCGGCCTGTACTCCCAGCAAAACATTAAGGAGACCCTCAACAAGCATATGCAGAACCTCGACAATGGCACCGTGGGGTTCGTACTTCTTTTTATCAGCTTATATCTCGCTCGTATATCTCGCATGCAGCAACGTAGCCACAAGGAACCTAGCGTTAAGACAATCCGTTGTCCACTTTCTGTCGAATTCTGCAGGCATTGTGTGGTGAATGGTGGAGTTCAACGCCGCGCTTTGCCTCGATAGAATCGAAGAAATGAAAAATTCATTTAAAAAATATTTCATTTCCTCGAGTGAAGATCGAACGCACTACCAATAGCGTTTGCAGTCTCACTCCTGCGCCACGACTTCGGGTTCGTACTTCGTAACACAAATACTATGTACATTGTTCTCAACTCAAACTCAAGTAACCGTTCATCACTGCAATCTAAACAAATAACCTTTGAAGGGCATTCAAATACCAAAATTTAAATATTATACATTGCTATGGCCTATGGCCCACGGAATTAATTGTAGCTAATTAGTTGCTAACATAATTATAAAATTAATATTTATTTTAAAATAAAAAATTGTTGCAGCGTTGAGTTACGCCACTCAACTATGCCTCGAAATTTAGGCGGAAAGTGCGTAACAGAGTGTGTTCGCACTGGGTTCCCTCTGCCTACTCTGCTATATACGGGTGTTACGTTTAAATTTTTTGCTGTTACAAGTAGATATATATATGTTATTCTTCTCCACCAATGCCTATCTACATTCAGATACTACATAATAAATTAAGTAAGATTAAACGAATTATAAATTCGTGTTCTGAATAATTACTACAAATATCCAGCTAAACATAGAAGGAGGCTCGTGACCCTTTTCATATGAATTTAAATGGTTTGAACCTTTTGGCCTAATACACAATATTAACTTTAATCCTATTTCCCTTTTATCATAAATTGTGAATAAAATATGAATAAAACAATATGTTACTCAAGAAATATTTTATAAGATTACGAATTTTTAAATTATGTAATTAAATGAACTAAATGCTATATCAAATAAATCAATTTCTGTCTTTATGTGAGAGTACTCTAAAGAATAAAGAAAAAAATAAATTTGAATAACGTATGTATCTAATATATCTAATATAAAATATTTTGATATAACGGAAGGCAAAGGAACAAATAAGAATTAAGGAAACGAAACGAAGAACAACGTAACAAAGCTAGATAGAGACCTTTCAAAAACATTTATTAGAAAATATTCTTTCAAATTCATAACAAATTATATATTTATTACGTGAATTATTTAGAAAAAACAGCTTCACGCTTTATCCCGCACGCAACAGTGTAGGCAGAGGGAATCTAGTGTCTTTCTGTCTTTCTGCCGAATTCTGAAGGCGTTGCGTGTTAAGTGGCAGAAGTCAATGCTGCGTTTTGCTTCGACACTAGAGCGAAGGAATGAAAATATAAACGTAAATAAATATTTCACTTCCTCGAGTGGGGATCGAATCCCTAAACGTCGCATTTCAGTCACACCAGTCATGTTCAGTCTCATACTACCAGTTTTGTATAATACAACAGTACGTAATGAATGTGATTAATTATGGGAGATAGAAAATACAATGAGACAATCAATTGCAATATCATCGTTAAGACGAACACGGCGACGAACGTTACAGGTCACATATACATATTTCATATTTGGGTATGCATTAAATAGGAATAAGTAATTTTATTATGAAATACATTTTACAGAATAAGAAGAGGAAACATAGTGAAAGAATGAAGTACCTATTGTTTCTTCAAGACATACATAATTATTTACAAATAATATTTAATCTATGTTTTGCTTAATAACTAAGATCTTATAATATTAAAATGTTTAAGGTCATTGACATTTGAGTAGAAGAAATTTAGCTTCACATTGCATTACACGCATTCCAGTAAGGCATAAAGCAGCAAGTACCGAAATAAATTATCTCAAATAATATAAATAGCACTTCAGTGATACGAGCTGTATCTGAATTGTCCGATCTGAAATTCTAAATACAAGATTTTCTTTGTGATTATTTGTGCTTCTTAAAATTATAATTGTTATAATATTTAATAAATAAATAATTGAATAACTTTTCATATACGAGATATACGAGATATACTTTTCATATACATATTCATATACGATATATTTCACTTTTCATATTTTCATATACGTTATAATATTTAATAAATAAATAATTGAATAACTTTTCATATACTTTCAACTCGTATGTATAGGAGACATATGAATAAATTATAATACATTCATTAATTTAATTGTTTAATTGCTATGGGGTTTATAATATGATTACATTTTTCACAATAAATTTCTAGACAATCATTTATACGCCTACTAAAAATGAAGAGAAAACAACTTTTTTTATATAGAACATACATAATCTTCACAGCTTATAAACAATACACACCATGTGATCTATAGACAACAAATAGTACGTATACAATTATTTAAGCACAAAGTAACAATAAACGCTAATATCCCAGCTTTTACCGAGCGTACAAGAAAAACCATTTAACCATTAGTAGCTGTATCCATGTAGTCTGGTAAACATGAAATGCCGCTGTCGCCGACGTGGACGCAGTATGGTGCGGTCTGCAGTCCCATTGCGGTGCGCGTGCGCGGGAAATTAAATTAACTTTTTTTTAATGTGTGATATAACTATTGAATTTATTTTTTTAATCTGTAAAATAAAATATTAAGTACAAATACAAATATTATACAAACCATTATTTTTTAATTAATTTATTTGGAAATTAATTATTACATAATTTAATTATTTAAATTCGATATATAAAACAAGAATTGAAAATGGCTTTGGCTATAGAATGCAACAGGTAAGATTATTTTATATTAGTAAGTTTTTTGTCCTAAGTATGTGATCCTTTTTATTTATGGATTATAAAATAACGAAATTTATATAGAATATATTTCAGACATTTTAATATTAAATATTAATTTCTTCTATTAAAATAAAAATAAAATAAATAAATCTTATATTAATTGCAATATTGAAAATATCTATTGTTTATGTTGTCATGGCGCGTATAATTTGCATGACACTGACACGCGATCTCTTTACCAATAAAGGAGTACTGAGGTGAACGTAAACCCGATTCTTTAAATGGCCTCAATTGTAAATAACATGAGAACAAGTTAGTATTATTTATGTGGTTTGTAAAAGTATATGAATTTTAATGATACAAAATAAATCGAAATACACAAAAATCTCATAAAATATTAACTAAGTACGATATAGCGGTCGCGAGCGTTCTCACAGAATAACTGCGTTTAAACCAAACTTTTAACATAGCTAAATATTAGAACAGATTTAATTTTACGCCAACGGTACCGATACGAACATAAATATTTATAAACTAATTATTTATATACGATTTACAGTTATTGAATAATAATAATTTCATAGAAATGTGTAGGTAAGAAAGGTTATAATAAAAGTAAAAGCGACTAACAAAAGAACCTAAATCATTCAAAAAATATATCTTAAAGCCAATTCTGATCCAAAATTAAAATCTAAATCTAATTTAAATATTACAAATATATTTTGTTCGTTTCTAATGCGGATTAAATAATAAGTACAAATATTTTGAAAATTAATATGCCATCCCAAAAATGATGATGCTAAAGGTGGTTTTTCGAGCTTAGCTAAAGAGAGATGCAAAATAAGGTGATTCCCACATGAGAAATTGAAATATTTAATAATTTTATTTTTTCACACTGGTATCGGGGGGAAGCGCGGCGTTGAGTTCTGCCACTCAACAGGCAATACCTCCTGAATTCAGCAGAAAGTGGGAAGCTAAAACTACCCTGGTACATGTGGGATACAGTGTGAAACCGTAAAAAAAAGAAAAAATCAAATAAACTAGATATTTACTATACAAGATATTTTTAAAGGTTGATATTATTATTCAGATTATTATATAGATTGATATCGAATTTTGTCTATATTAATTATTTTTAACAACTTAAAAAACACTGAAAGATAAATAATAAGCTAAGCTAAGCTTAGCTAATTAAATGTCTGAACTACGATTGTATTCAATTCAAACGTTTGTTGAATTGGATAAATTGAATTGAAAACTACAAAACACAATCAGCGAGAGTTCGCTTACGCTTTGTCAGGAGTTCTTATGTCGATTTCCCACGGCAAGTTGCCTTTGCTACTTTTTGACGTTACTTTTTTTTGTAATCTATTCTTGTAACATTGGAATTTTAATTTAAACTAGGTAATTCTACCTTTTTTATATGAAATATTTTCTTGTTAGATTGTACTAACATTACCATTATTTATGAATAAAATTCAGCATTAAACATAAAAATAGTTGTTTGCTCATTAATTAAAAAAAATATTAATATCTAAGTATGCCCTGACAATGCCCATAGCCCGTAATGTTTTATTTCAATTCTTACTAAAATTGTGAGTTGATCTCAGAAAATTTTTTTCTCGTCTATATTAATATATTCATCGTAACATGAATGACGTAACATAAAGACACTTATTTAATTGATTCTCAAATAAAATATTTAAAGTGCATTTTTCTTTGTCTATTTCCCATTCAACGTGACATTGGCGAAGTGATTAGTGCTGAACTGGCACGCTCGGAACGCCATAACAATACCGATAACAGAATATTTAAATAAATCTTTAATTTCATACTTAATTCACTTAGTTCTTTTTATTGCAGTATTGACTTTAACAACCCGGTAAACGACAAGCCCGCGAACCTTGCAAACTCTGCCGTTCTGCGCATGCTCGAGGAGGAAGAGCGTAATCGTAAAGGATTACCGAGTAAGTATCTTTTTAATTATTTTAATTCGACAATCATCTAGTCGTCCGTGGTGGCGTAGCGGCACAAGGGTGCGACTGTAACACGTCGGTTTTGGGTTCGATCTCTACTCGGGGTAATGAATTACTATTTTTTATTATTTTCATTTCTTAGCTTTGGCACCAAAGTAAAAAGTCTGGCGTTGACTTCAGCCACTCAAAACGCAATGCCCCGAAAAATTCGGCGGAAAGTGGTTTCCTCTGCTTACCCTGTTGTATGAGGGATACAGCGTGAAGCTGACAATCATCTATCTTGGGTGGGTTCGATTCTCACTTCAAGCTCGTAAAGTTTTTATATTGTCCAGAGTTTGTGCTTGACTATCTTATGTATTTCGTTATTTAAAACTCCAACATATCGTTTGATATTATATTTGTTTATTCGTAATAAACCTATTATATTTTTAAATCAAGTATTAACAGTTGCATTATAATACCTATTGATATAAAGTTAAACATAAAATCTCAATTAAGTCGAGCCTAGTATACAAAGCTTCTTATGCACTACCTTGTCAGAGTTAGACCCTACTCAAATCCAGGCGATTTTGGAGAACCTTGTTCACACGAAACGAAGATTTGACCAGATATGGCCTCCAAAAAAGCTGAAATCGGACCGTGCTTGGGATGGTCAGATCAATTCAACGTCCTATATACGTTCAGAGCTTATGAAGGCAACTAAAGGTACATCTGCTGGTGAGAAATCGTCATTATTACTCACCCTAGTAGTACATGTAACAAACTGTATGTAGTATAAATATATTAGAATCATGCATCGGCTCTGAATCATTTGATTGTTATCTGTAAAATGCAATAAGATTCAAAAATAAACTTCTTCGTCTGGTCTACACCTTGAAGATTCTCACGACTGCAACTAATTTAATTCATGAGCTCATGGTCATCTCAAGGCAATATTTATGTATAAATAAACATATTTATCAGCGTGACGATATCTACATGAGAGTGGTTGTTTTTGTTTTAATATTAAGTGTAGAGAACCTTCTACTGGCAGGTCACGTCATCGCGTGACACCTACTTGTAGTGGAAATTGGTCATTGGCATAAAAATTTTGGCACGTTTTTAGTAAAAAAAACGTTTCACGACTCACCTGCCTGCGGGTTTCATTGTTATTGTTAGTATATTCTCGAGTGCGAACGAACACTAACGAAAATGCCTGAAGTAGTAATTGTCGGTAAAGTAAACTTTCAATTTATTTGCAGTAACGGTGGAGCGTACAACTAACTCAATTTAATACTCAATAATTTGATCTTTATCATGTTTCTCGTATTTTTTAAAAGCTCTTTTCGTTGATAAATGATATCCAATCAGCTGAGAAACGCACTTATTTTCTTACTATATCAGTAAGTCAATATATATCGATTTTTTTTTTTTTTAAAACAGTAACATAATATTTATATTAAATTTACAGAGTGCATTTCTCATATAGTCCTGTGTAAATATTTTAGACTTTTTTTTGTTGATATTTCAAAACCGACAGTTACAAAAATATTGGCATGGCTTCTGATAGAATGATTATATAATATTATATTTATTAATATTTAAGTTAATAATAAAGACTGGATATATTAAAAAATAAGTTTTTTGTTTGACGTAACGTGTAGGTAACGTGTAGGTAACTATTTCTGATGAGTCTACATTCGTGCGCGTTTCATGAATCAACATCTAATATTAAACCGCGCTGAAAAGATGCAACAACGAATGAGTATCGTTTTCAATATACAATAGCTCACATAGATGTTTCTAAAACAAAATGGCACTAGCTGTTGATATTGAAATAGTAGTGCAGATGTTTCACGAGTCACGGGTACCAATTGGTAACATATACTGTTATTTTCACACATAATTTTAACACTACCTTTATAAACTTTACACTTTTACACTATTTAAAATCTTTAAATATATATATTTTTAATAAAATAATACATTTTTAATATTTCTAACTCAATGCTAATTAATATGGCGCTAACCACTAATTGAAATAAATTTTCATATTATGCCCTAAAACAGACTAAAAATATATGTTGTACTTCATTTAATTTCGTCAGAATAATTAATATTATTATAAATATTGCATGACAGAATGTGGTTACCGATTAACCTTGTAATTGCGGTTGCAAATTTTAGCAAGCCATGCAAGTCAATTAAATAATCAATTTTACTTAACAGCTAAGATACATGGATATATGATTTGGGGCCATTCGTGGCGCAGCGCCACGAGTGTGTGACTGTAAACGAAACTGGTTGTGAATTCGATTCCCACTCGATGAAATATTTAATATTTTCATTTCTTCGCTCCGAGTTCCGCCACTAAACATGCCAATGCCTTCAGAATTCGGCGGTAAATGTAGAACGGAGTGTCCTAACCCTAGGCATCGTCTGCTTACCCTAAAAAAAGATACATATCTGTATTGTATACCTATCTGTACAACTGAAAATTCGCCTCGTTATACACAAGGTAATTAATCACAAACTGTTGACGTCGTTAAGCAATCGTGAATTTAGCCAATTGATGAATCAGTCTCATTTGTTTTCTCAAAAATAATATCAGTAGGTACTAATGAATCAAGACTTAAGTAGTCAATAAAAAAGTACATTACAGTATATTGCCTTAAGCCAAATATTTATGTCCTCGATGATAAGAAGAGAGAGAAAATTGCCTTAATTCCAATTATAACCATATTAGTAACGTTATGAATTTGCCCTCACTCAGCAAATTATTATGAAATATTATAATTATTATTTGTATTAGACACTATTTTTTAAGGATTTTTCTTTATAGTCCTTGGAAACGTTAATTATTTTATAAAAACATATATTGGTCAAACAGATTTATATATTGTTTTCAAATTATATTTATAAGTATACGAGCAGAGTTGTAATGCGGAAGTCCACGCTTGAAATCAAATAAAAAATCGAAAAAGAGATGAGGTGTGCGTCTCTACCCTGGAGGTGTCTCAAAATATACGTATACGTTTCCGCCCACACACCTGGCAAGAGATAAGCAGTCACACGTAGTCCTGACCTGACTGAAGCGGCACGCCTGGCGCGCCTCTCGCTCTTGTGAGTTACACTAAGAAAATACCTTTTATTGATAAAGAAATTAAAATAAAGTTATAATTTTATTTTCAAACAAAATATCTTACCATATTTACATTAATACTGACTCTCACTATACTTGTACATCCTCACATTCATTTTGTTTTCTATTTACTTTTATTGGGCGATAAACAACGAATAAAAAATATTATTCAAAATTATTTACTATGTACATAAGAATAACAAAACATATTTAGAGCTCATTGTAATTATTTTTAAATATTTTTACAAAAATATATTTATTAAGTTGAACATTAAGAAACCTTACAACATTTACTGGAATTTGATATAGAATTCTTACGAAGTAATAAGTTATTCAAATTATAATACCTTAGGGACCCGAGAATTGATTGCAGCAAAACTGAGTTTTTTTTACTTCATTATAGATAATTTTACAATATGAAATAAACATATTTTTATTTCGGATTCGAAAAGTCTTATAAGTATTTATACCTAGTGTTTTCTAGATTAAAAATATCACTTATATATTTCACTCATTGAGACAGTAGCTATTTTACAAATTGTCTATCATTTCCTCAATAAAATTGATTTTACACTTGTAAAAAAACACTCATCTCCATTTTTTTCGCTATTTCCTGGCGATAATCCAAAACATTTTGGTCCAAGCTAATTTAAAGAGGAATGTGTCATAATAAGTAACTGAGTAGCGAACATTGAGTCGTATGATCTCAAGATAGTATCAGATCTTACCAAGGCAGTATGCGTTGATAAATATCGCCTGCAAATCTTAACAACAAATCTTTATAATGTTTTAGAACGTAGCATATATAAAAAGAACGTATTTTTATATTTAAGCGGCATCAGGGCGTGACTGTAACGCGACGGTTCTGGGTTCGATCCACACTCGAGGAAATGAAATATTTATTTACGTTTATATTTCCATATCTTCGCTCTGGTGTCGAGGGAAAGCGCGGCGTTGAGTTCTGCCACTCAACACGCAATGCCTTCAAAAACTCTGCAGAAAGTGGGGAACGGAGTGTCTTAACATTAGGCTCCCTCTGCCTACCCTGCTGTGTCCGGGATACAGCGTGAAGCTGACGTTTGAATTTCATACCAGGCTATTTGGCATTTTTATTTTTAATATATATATTAACCACTCTACTACAGCTAGTAGAGCTTATTTGATACAGAAGGGTAATTTTATGTAGTTTTCGTATACACAATTTATCAGCAAGTTAGTATTCCAGATTTCAGTTCTTTTCGAATTCTCCTCTAAGAATTACGCTGTTTAAAGTTAACCTTCTTTGTTGCAGGTCAAAAGAAAGTGGTCTGGCCTCCAGCGCCAGAAACGAACGGCTACCATTCGCAACAGGTATTTTCTTTACGATTTTGAATATATTATTATGTATATATAAATGCAAGCTGCACATAGCACGCTTAAACATCGACAGCACTTATAATGGCATGAGGAGAAAATGATTTTTTATTCTTTAATTTATTGTAAATATACTACTTATAAATTTTCAGAAATTCGTCATAAAAAAATTGATAAATAAAAATTTTCATCACATAAAGAAAATTATTATAGTCATTTGACGAATTTTCTGGTTTTGGCATGTTGACGTTTACTTTATATTATTTGTGATCGCCGTGATAACTTGGAATTTGTTTACATATTATTACTTTAAGTGATATTTTCTTTTCATTAGGAATAATTCCGATTTATATTAATGTAATTTTTTCAAGGATACCTACGTATTTACTGTATCCATACAACCTGTAGATACTACTTTTCATAGAAAAATAAATTAGACATAAATCAGTAGTCGTCCATATTTTTGCTCTACAGCAAAACCCCGCATTCTACAACAACGCACAGCAATCTCCGTCCCAGCAGCAATACTCCCCACAGCCACAGCACCACCAGCCTCAATACCAATCCCAAGTCCAGCCCCAGGACCAATACCAGTCCTACCAACCTGAGTCCCAATCGTTCTGTGAGGGACGTCATCAGGAAGCCACAGGGCTAAGTAAGCTGATCCCTGCGGGCCCCGGAGTTACCGCTTCCCCCGTAGCCCCGTCTTATCGTCAAGGTCCACTATCCCCTAGCGCGCAACCCTATCGTCAGCAACAAAGCCGTTGGGCACCCGTACCAGCTCCCACTTCCCCTCAGGTAGAGTCGAACACGTGTTAAAAGTGCATGCAAGAATTGTTTATTATATCAATAACCTTCTATCTTACTAATCAAATGCAAATATTTAAAATCACTTTTCGCTAACTGTATCAATGGCTAGTGAACAGCAAATAGTACCACAATGCTCAGCACACAGCGCGCAGCTGAAAGCTATCTGGCGAACAATGTCCATAGAATATTGCCTGTTTGAATCACTTTGTGTACTTTGATTTCAAGATTCCATTATTACCATTTTTACAATAAGTATTAATAAAATAAAATATTGTTAATATTTATTAATAATTGTAATCACGATCACGATCACGTAAGAAAAATCTGTCTTTTCTCGTCAGTTTTGTAATTATACTTATGTGTATTTAGAATTGTAAAATTTATAAAAACACTATATATTTGCATGTGAAACTAATTTATGGAATATTAATTTACAATTTTGAGCAATACTAACTAACTACGTATCGGATAAAAAATTAAATAAATTTTAAAAAGTTTAAAATTTCTCTTAATTTTTAGATGTGCCGTGATATATATGTATTTTTATTTTAGGTTTGTACTTTACTTTGAAGAAATAAAAGGCTTAAAGAACAAGCTAGATCATTTTTTAAAGAAAATGACTAAAATAAAAAAAAAACACTTGACGACAGAATTTTTTTTATTAGTCATTCGTATCCTATAATCTATCTATTTTGTTAACGGCACCACTCTTAAATAACAGACAACTATATATAACATTAATTTACAGCTATCATCACAAAAGCCTCAGTATCCTCAAGCGCAGTACTCGCCCCAAGGCCAAGGCCAGTACTCGCCACAGCCACAGTACTCGGAGCCTCTGTACCAGCCGCCACAGAAACCCTTCGAACCGCCCCCGGCGACCATCACTCTGCGCCCTCAACCTCCTATTCATCAACAGCCATCACCAGTTTTCGCTAGCCAACCCGCCACAGCTTCGTACCAAGGTACTATACTATATTGTTTTACCAGGAAATAACTGTAAAGTATCTTTTACTCTGTTGTAAGCCGTTGATACGTTGATCGTAACTACCTTAAGTACCTACGAAAAAGATATTCAAATAAATAATAAAAGATGAATTATTATTTTATGACCATCATGTTAAACGATTAAACATTTCAATTTGTAATAATTTAGATACTTTAATTTCTTGAAATTATTAATTACGTAGTAAATATTTTAATTTAAAATGGAAATTTTACTTTTATTTACTTGAATGAATGTTATGTGTAAAAGTATGAATTCATGGAGTATGAATTTTCAAGACGTATATTTTGACATATTTTTTATATGCGAGATAGCTATCTACTTTAATTTACTTCGATACTTAGCACCTATACTTAAATACAATGTAAAAAATGTGGAAGCCAGTCGTGGTGCAGGGGCAACGCGACGGGTTGCGAGTTCGATTCGCTTATCTGAATTTAAACTCGATAAAAAATTATATATGATTTTGATTTTCACTTCTTTGCCCAATGCCTTCCAAATTCGGCGGAAAGGGGTGAACGAGAGTGTCTTAACATTGGGCTCCCAGTTTCCCTCTGCCTATCCTGCTATCTGCGGGATACAGCGTGAAGATATAAAAATGTGTATGAGTTAATTATGTATTACTCACTAAAACATTTTATATAGGGCAGGTATATTGTTTTTAAAGTCACCTTTTATATCATGTTTACGCACATACGTATGTCCTGGCGCTTTGGAAAAGCGACTCGTAACACGTAAAAGCTCTCATTATATGAGAAAATATCGTAACAAGACTTTATAGTACACTAAAAAAGTGAAAGATTTTGTACCTACTGTACCTATGTACCTTTAAAACAATAATATCACCTCTGTTTATTGCCATTAATTATTTATGAATTGTTTGAAAATATTTAAGCCAATGTATAAAAAAAGCTTTTGCAGCATCAGCAGCAGCAAAGCACTTTCCGTCGATATCTTGAGGCATTGCGTATTAGCTCTTGAGTGGTGGAACTTAAAGCCGCACTTTTCCTCCTTACCAGAGCGAACTGAACCCACAAGCCTTATCGTTTACAGTCGCACGCTTGTACCCTTAAGCCTCTAATTACTTATACTTTTAGGCTAATGGAGTCGATCTATATAATTCAAATATTATTACGAAAAATGAAAAAAGGTATAGTTTTTATGTTTTTTTTTTCGCATTAAGGAGGCCCAAACATGCGTGGGGATCAGAAGTGGCCGCCACAGTCTGTAAAGGAGGCAGTGGCCGCTGAGAACGAAGCAAGGAGGCAGCTAGCCAAGGGGCCAGCTTGCAGACCACGCAAGGTTCGTTTCTTTTTTTCTTCTTCTTCTTCTTTTACATTACGACTGACTGTACTTATGCATATAAGATAATAACAATATGATAAAATAAGTAATTTAAATTAATTAGGAATATCTAATGTTCCTTAAAAAACATATATTACAAATGAGATGTTTTATCGGTTGGTATTTACTTCATTGAAAAATATTACTGACTTTTTATTTACTGTTAAGATATAATTCAATATAACCTAGATTAATTTTCTTAAGATAAGGTTAAGTAAGTACCTATGCAGAAAGTAGCTTTACTTAAGCATTAGAAAAGTATACATCCTCTGCGTCTTCGCTTAAAATTGGACTGCCTAGTTAAACAAAGCCGAAAATTGGTAAAGATATTAATAAAAGTATTAAAATTGAGAAATCCTTGTACGCTTATTGTATCTATGTTCTAGCCGCGGCAATATTCGCTTGCCGAATTGCTTGCTCTCAACGAGGTCTAAGAGTGCGCGTCGGTCCCCGACAATTTCGCTATTCGATACAATATGTCGGACTTAAATACCTACCATTTGTAAGTGATACTTCGGACATATGTGACTATTTTGTCAAAGCACTTCCTTTAACTCATAGAATATTCTCGAAGTCGTCTAACGTTAGAAACGTCTATAAACAACTAAATCATTTTAGATTTTTACAATCACGTACTTTATTGGCTGATCACATCGCGTCGTTTTTATATTCATTTCTATCTATTTTTGTAATAAATTTCGCAATGTAGAATATTTAATCCTAATTTAGGCACCTGCAATCTGCATGTACGCTACGTGTAGTCTCTTAGTGTAATAACTCTTCATATTAAGTTTTATTTAAAAAACTATTACTGTCTGCGTTTCCATGTACTTCCTTATTTTATGTAGGCAAAATTGATCTTAAATAATGTGATGTACCTACCCACTTTCGTTAGGGAGTCCGAATATATTTTAATTAGGTTAACAAAGTTTAATTTAAAATAAAAATAATAATTGCAGGTGAAAAAGGACTACAGTTCCTTCTTCTCGCAGCACGCTCTCAACCACAGCTACACCAGCTACCGCGTCCCTCCTGGCACACAACACTTTGAAGACCAATCGGGCAGATCTTCCTACTAATATTATGTAATAATAAAAATCACTCACTGTCATCTCAGCATCGATTTCAAAATACTTGAAGTTTAATCGTTCAAATATGTTCCTTTAATATCAAAATCACTTTTCTATGATTTAGGAATTTTATGTAGAAAGGTCATCAAGGTCACCATCTTCACATTAATTTTAATTTCTCATTTGTCCCGCAGTGGACGTTCAAAGTGTAAGTACTTGTGAAGGCTTTTGTGCATTAAAGCCTTAGTGCACGTACTAGATTGGTATTCGGTCTATCTACAATCGGTACATTAGATATTTATTTCTCATGTATTTTTAATCATTACATAGTTTGTAAGTGTAAATTATAATGTAAAGAATTTTTTATGCATAAATTGTATCATTTTCATTATCATATAACATTTATTGTTATGATATTTATGTTTATGTGCGGCTTTAAAATGCGAACGTACGCGAATCGCTTTAAGCTTTTTAATAAAAATATATCTTTATTGATAATTGTTTTTTAAAATTCTATTTTATATTGAAATTTATACTACTATAAATTATTGGTAAAATTGTTCAACGCTAAAAATAACCCTCATTGGCGAAGCTTATTGTGTATGTATCTAGTCACGATCAAATCGTATCACACGAATTATTTTGTATATAAAATGTTTAAATAAAGATTTTGTACCGCAAAATTGATATTTTTCTACTTACCCCACTTGTCTTAGACATTTTGAGGGAAAGGCAAAGGACGACGTTAAATTAAAAAAAACAGATTTAATAAAAATATTATATTAATGTTATTAAACACTGAGTACAAACCGGACCGACCACCGTAGACTTAAAAAATCTCGTCTCAATAAATGCTTCAGTCCAACCATTTCCAACAAAGAGAGCTAGCTACCTAGCCATGCTAGCCATACTTCACAAACAATTTATATAATAACAACTCAATGTACTAAAATATGAAGCTATTGTCACCAAAGTAATGTAAGCATATAAATATCACAGAGGTAACATTAATTATGAAAATAATATAATAACTACAAAAATGCATATTAACATTAATTCGTATCTCAAGAAACGTCATTATATTTTTCGATAAGGTCTACTTGAATTATGAACACATTCTATAACATTTATTTAGCAATATCTATCTATTGACCTGAAATTAAATAATGAACAATGTATAAAAGACAGAAATGTTTAAAACATCACTTACTCATACTATATGAAATACTACATGAAATTGGACGTAAATCATGATGAAAATATAATTTGATTTAAGCAAAAATTTTGAAGTGAAGTATAATTATTTGCCTTATCATTATTTCTTGTTATTGTTATCTCCATATCTTCAAGAGGTGTCTTTGCATAATACGAATTACAAAACAACATCTATTGTTTGAATATTATATTAAAGTAGCAGTCTTTTTATAAGAATATTATAATTATTACGACAATGCAAATTATATTATTCATAAATAACTATCGTTTTTTAATATTTACACATATTAAAACTTTAACTTCTTGAGAGAGGTTCTATTTAATAACTATATTACAATTCTTCGATTTTCAAAAACAAACTAAACGTTAACATATAACTGATTTACGGTCTCGACTAACAAATATGCATGTTACAAATTTTACTTAATATATATTTCTAAAAAAGAACAATTTGAATAAGGCTGCTGTGAGAGGCTCAAGGAGGCTTTAGACCTGGAAGAGGGTGTATGAATGAATGAAGAGAGGACGGAATGCAACTAGCGAGGATGTCGCGGTGACAATGAAGAAGAACGTGCTCAGCTGACCACAACGAATGAGTGATGAACAGCACAGCGAATGAGTGATGAACAGCACAGCGAATGAGTGATGAACACTCATTCGTACGATTTGCCCAAACCAAAATAGCAAAAAAAGATTTATGATGGAAAAGTGAGTGGTAAGAGAGGTAGGGGGAGGTTAGGTTAGGTTAGGGCTCGGTTGACCTTCGAAAACACAGTATCAAAGATACTGGAGGAAGGTCACGTAAAAAGGTAGAGACAGAAATATGTAGAGACTGGCGTTTGGCGCTTTGTTCTCTCTGACTACCCCGCTAGGCATAAAGCGTGAAGGTAAGTTAATAATTTAACAACAAATAAAGCAAAAAATATTAAATATTTAAAAAAAGTAATTAAAATATAACTTAAATAATTTTTTTATACTGGTTTATTTAAATGTTCTTAGTATATTTTCATTTTAATATTGATTTACATTTACATTATTTTTTAATATATGTAATAATTAATCATTCTGAGTATTGATTTTGAAACTAGTCACCAATAATTTGTTAAATAGACATGATATTTTTTCATATTATCCTAATAGTCTTTAAATAAAAATAATAATTTTTGATTACATTTGAAAAATTTCTACGGTAACGCTGGTCCTAATAGGGTATTATTATATGGTTGTTTCTTCAGAACGTAAATTATGTTCCTTGTACATCAATAATTTTCCACTACTGTGACATTACATTATAACGTTGACTAGTATCCCGTATTTACATTTTGAAAATTACTAAACCTGAAAGATTTTACATTTCACCTTTGCATTGCAAACATTTATACAAACATTTATAATATTAGAATGAAATTTTGTTTATTTAATTATTCATATATATATATTTATAAAATTATAGATAATAAGATTAAGTTTCCGTATAATATAATTATTAATAATTATGTAAAAATATACAAATTGAATTGTGGTTAGGCAACGTACGACATTGATAAATTGAATTAATTACTTTGAAACTAAATGAATAATAAAATCAAATGTATTTTACTTAAAATAACAAAACAAAAAAAAACAATAAATACACAAAAATAGCTTAATGTTCATTAGTCCAGTCTCATTTACTCATTAGAATTTGTTAGTTGCTTATGATAGAATAATTACTCCATCAAGTATCAAAATGATCAGCTTGTCTATTTGTCTATATTGACTTACTATGTATTAGATTATTAAAAAAAACATTACTTATATTTTAAAAACATTGCTTGTTTGGACGATATAAAATAGTGAAGATTTTGATAATTGATTAGCAAAAATACAATATAACAATGTGAATTGCAATCTTCGATTTTGTTAATTAAACTAGATGATAAATGATAAAACATCATAAGCAGGGATGTTGTGGATAAAACAAATCAAATCAACTTCACGCTGTGTCCCGTATACGGCACGGTAGATAGAGGGAACCTAGTGATAAGACACTCCGTTCCCCACCATCCATGGATGAAACATTTCGGATATAAGATGGATACTATATTGACATTGGTTTCGGTTACCAATATATAAAACTATTTCGGTTACTAACAATAATTATCGAATAATTTCAGTTACAAATATTAGATATTTGAGAAATTTCTTTTTTTAAAAGAATACAGATTCTATTGAGTTTCGTTAGTTTCTTCTGAGCGCTACAGTATCGGCTCGGCCGAATCAAAAACCAAGTGTCATTTAGATACCGCCCATGTGCAAAACTTGTGCCAAATTAGGTTACAATTAGTGATAGTATTTCATTTCACATATACGAATGTTTCGGTTACACTTGCGGAGCTTCATAACATCCCTGCTTACAATTTGATGAAAAACAATTATTATGAGTATGTGGTGTTTGTATCAAACAAGTGAGAAGCCTTGTGTTTGTTGTATAGCTTGAAGAAGATGATACTTCAGCCGTTCCTTTGTTTTGTATCGAGGTAGATCCAGAAGATTGAAGCATGTATGTGCTACTGGGAAATATCTGTCGTCTGCTACCGCTTGGATTCTTATCTGTTGGAGAATTGTTATCGATTTTTTATCTGTTTCACTCCAAAACATGCGCAAAAGAAATAGCGCATAGCGGAACAGGGAGAGAGAAGCTAGTGTCATAAAATGCCGTTCTTTGCTTTCCGCCCAAATTAGAGACATTGCGTGTTAAGTTTTCGCAACTTAACGCCGAGCTTTGCAAAACATGTCTTATATAAAATCTCTGTTCATCATCTGTTTTGGTCTGAGAGTAAATAAGTTATTTGCCCATATGGGAATTGAATGCTGTACTGTCGATTCAATTGCGGGGAGTTAATTATATGTTACCTGCTCGGGTAAAAAAACTAAGTGTTAAGTAAAAATTTAAAAAAAAGCGAAAATGAAATGAAACGTGAAGTAATATAATATGTATATATAATATGACTTACTTTGATATCACGCATGCCTTGTATGGGCACACGGTCGCTGCCAGTCAGGAACAATAGGAACTTTTTCTTATCTTCAATAGACAACTCGTGAAATACTTCCCAGAACCATCTGAGAAGAAGACATATTCCTTAATTACATTTAAATTGTTGTTATTATAATTATTAATTGTATATAATAAAAGAAATAAATAAATTTCAGGTAATTATATTCTTTACTTATAGGTAATATGTTACATAATTATGTTACAATTGTTTGATTGATTTTATTTATAGACTAATCCACTGAATGGGCACCTGATCGCTCAAAAGACCGGCCAACTGATCTAGATGTAAATATAAAAATTAAACAACCTAATATTTTTTTACTAACCTGACTTGTGGGTCTGAAGAAGAATAATTTTTATATTCACAGTTGTTTTCAAACACATCCCAGTCGTACTCCTCGTTGCCGATAACGACTGACATTAGTTCGTGTGATCTGAACAGTTTAATTATGCGACCACCGCAAACCTATATAGTACATCAATGTAGAATTACTTAAAGAAATATTGCAGTAACAACAAATTGACCAAGAATAGACGAAGTGGAAGCAAAATCTGACCAAGAATAGAAGAAAATATAACAACAAAATGGCTTGGTAAAAGAGCTATCATCAATCTATTTCTAGAATGTTCTTTGAAGGGCTCTAGTCGAATCATTTGGGATTTGGTATTGGAAGAGAGGGGATCTCGGACAGGGGTGAACGTTAATGGCTTCTCACCCCACAACGACACTTCATATTTCAGCACAGTTATTTGTGGAATGCTAAGGAATTTCTTCTCTTAGGTTGATATATTTTTTAATATTTTTGTTGTCAATTAGTTATTAATATATTGTATTGTATAATTTAAAATATATAGTAACGTTTTTTATGGATAATTTCAACTTAATTAACGTTATTGATGTAACGTAATTAATAGTGTTAATTTTTAGATAAATATTATTCAGTTACCTTCTGAAAGCCTTGATTAAATGCATTAAACTGATTCTGTACAGATTTATTGAGCAAAAAGTCTACATATAAGTCGACATATTCAGCCTTGTTCTCGTGCGTAACGGAAATGTTTTCTCCGTTCTCTTTTAATGGATTCACTTTTATCTCGTCAAAAACTTCTGTATTGACAGCGAAACATAGACCAAACACCTAAAAATTATACACAGTATTAATTTATTTATAACATATTATTATTTATTTATAACATATTATAACATATTATTACATTTATTCAAAAACAATTTGATACGATAATTCGCATTAGTGTTAAAGCAGTAGCATATATTTGTTAACGCTCACTTCACAAACGGTGTTTGTTTAAACACAATACTTATTATATTAACTAACTGCTAATTAACTAATTAAATTAATTATGAACAAAATAAACAAAAAGTAAAAGTTACGAGTGTTTGATTTATTAGTGTTTTCGTGTGTGTGTTCAGGTGTTTAATAGACTTTGTGCAATAATTAGTCTCACATTGTTATATAGTTGTCTGTTTCATCAAAGTCAGTGGTTATAGAAAAGATGTAAGTTAATACAGAATTTATATGAACTGTCGTAACTTAACGTATATTAAGTATACGTTAAGAATTAAAATATGTACTTTTAATTCTTTGGCAGAGAGAACCTAAGCCACTCCCTTCCTGAATTTCTGCCCAATTTTCGAGATGTTGCGTGCTGACGCCGCGCTTTGTCTTCTTACCACATCAAGGATATGAAGAATTCCCCTGAATCGCCGCGTTTACAGTGAAAAGCTGTATCGTTACAAATTTGATGTTAACAAAAATATCTTACATCCTCAACATCTTCATCTGGATATTCCAACAAATGCTTCAGACTGTTAGCCAGAGTGGGATACAAATCAGAGATATCATCCAACATGACTGACTCGCCGAGCAATTTCTTATATAACACTAACGGGAACGGCACGTATATGATTATTGAATTGAATATTGCAAGACCGTATATCGCACCTGAAATTAAATAATTTAATTATCATTTAAAAAAGTAATCATTTAAGGGCTCTAAATATATTTTACGGATACGGATCTCTTCAAGTGGTATACATAGTTTAAAAACAATTTGGCACTATGTTTCTTTGCTTTATATTTGATCTGATCTTGTTATGTAGTTTTATTAAAAAAAAAACCAGTTCCCAATTTTTTATTACTAAATATGGGCTGAGCTAGCTAGCCTAGCTCAGCTAGCCTAGCTCAGCCCATATCTCTTCCCCTATTCCTATACGACCATGATTTTATTGATCTTCCTATATCTGGAGAGAGGATAAAATAATTTCAATAAATAGAATATTAATCTTATATCTTTTACAGTGTAGAATTTCAATTAAGAAATCTGAAAAATACGAAGTTTTAATTTTTATTTATTAATAATAAATTAAGTACTTACGTTCTTACTTACCAATTAAATAGTACATAACCTCATCTTCAAATGGATTATTGGAGAACCATATCATATTAGTTTCTTCAGACTGTTTGAACATACCGTACACTGGGTCGAATATTTCTTTTAATAATAACAAGAAGAACTCTTTTTTCACTCCACCAGCATCTTCAGCTTCTTCTCCAACAAACTCTACCTGGAACAAAAAGTATTTTAGTCATAATATTAGGCCAGTCGTGGCACAGGTGCACATAATGTGACTTACGGTCACATTCTACTTATTGTCGGTTCGAAATATAAATTTATATTTATATTTTCAATTCTTCGCTCTGGTGTCGAGACAAAACGCGGCGTTAAGTTCCGCCACTTAACACGCAATACCTGCAGATTTCGGCAGAAAGTGGGGAATGGAGTGCTTTGTAACAAGGTTTCCACTGCCTATCCTGCTATGTGCCGGATTCAGCGTGAAATTCTTTTTTTTTATTTTTTTTATAACATAGAAAAACTACTTACTCTAAGCGGTTTTTTCAGCTGTGACGTATCATGATTACTTATTTGAACCATTGTATCTCTTACAAGATGGCGTCTCGACACCGTCAGTATCAGAAACTGGTCTCTTTGGTATTCGTATGTAGGATCCATTATTAGCCGTGTGAAAATTTGCGTGGCGGCCTGAGATATCGCCATTTGCATTTGTAATTGTTGATCGATTTTAAGTAGTAGAGACTTGCATTGAACGTCGAAGAGAAACGCGTAATTACATAGATGTGGTTGTACAGACTGTAATAATATCATATATCAAAAATTCAAATCTATTTATATTTAACAAATATATATCTATCTAAAAACATGGAAGTTGTTTATATGTTATTTTAGCACATTATTATAATTGATTCTAATACACTGAAATAAGTATTACTAATTTTGCTGGCCCTAGGGGCTATGTCCTATGACCAGTAAAAACTACAATATACTATATGCATAAAGGTATTATAAACATTATTGTACATTGCCAAATAACAAAACAATTCCTTATAATAAATAATTTATACAATCAAAGACGTATAATGCTGATTTTGCGAATATATATAAAATGAATATATATAAAATGAATATATATAAGTGAATAAACTTACATCTTGATCCGACAGCCATGCGATGTAATCGGCTGCAATATCAACATGATTCGACAATTCCTCCACATAAAAGC
The DNA here is from genome assembly GCA_013403645.1 of Heliconius nattereri. Lineage (NCBI taxonomy): Eukaryota > Metazoa > Arthropoda > Insecta > Lepidoptera > Nymphalidae > Heliconius > Heliconius nattereri. The sequence continues at coordinate 9,383,615 of JAAIXI010000234.1, read as the reverse complement.
ATTCTGCTGGTATTTTGGGCTTTTTAGGATTTGTGAAGTTAATTTTGTTAAGCGCTATTAGGGTATTTAAAACTTGTATTATACTTCGAGAGAAATTTACTTTCTGAAACAAAAAAAAATACTTTTATGGCTAATGAAATAAAAGACAATGTATGTGTATGTTGTATTTTTTTTATACTTTTATAAGCTGTCATGGATTGAGGTACCTCTGACCACAGGTAAAGTGAGTTATATCGAAACAATTTACGTGATTAAATAAAATAGGCTTACCGATTAATTAGTCTAATTAATGGTGAAGGCTAATTCCCAATGGAAGATGATTTCTTCAAGTCTAAAGTGTTGTTCTTGAGATTCACATGTTTAACAAGAAAAATCTTCAGTTTTATAATATAAGTATCATCATTAGCGTCAATCGATCAGAGAAATAACAGAAGGTTCTCTAGTCTAGTAGTAGTAGTCTAGTATCGTTACTAGTATAATTTACAGATTCACGCATCGTCTGCTCTATCCGGGAATAATTTATAATAAAACCTTGTAATGTCTTGCACTTGTTTATAATAAGACCAAGTGTTCTAAGTAATGAAACAGAAAACTGTTCTCCCGAGTTGAGATCAAGACCAAAATCATCACGTTCCACTACGCCACGACAGCCTCCAAAATATATATTTTTTAAAAACCCCCTGCTTATGCTATTGCATATAAAAAATATTAAAAATAACCCACCTTACTAGCCCTAACTCCAGGCTGCATGAGCTCATATACAAACACACTTTTGAATATGTCCACTAACATTTCAAAGTACTCGGTGGACTGCGACTGCCACCACAGCTGTACTATGCGTTGCGGGTGCGTCGATAGCATATTGAACGCTTCTGCAAATGGACCCTGGAAGAATATGTGATATTATTTACCTGTTATTTTTAAGTTTACGCTGTATCCCGTAAGGGGGTAAGCAGAGACATGTAGTAACATATGATATTCCTCATGCACTGCTCAATTTTCAAGACATTACGTTTGAGTGGCTCAACTCGGAGATACGTTTTGTCCTTTTACCAGAGCTGAAAATGTGGTATTGAAAAATAAGTCATTACCGCTTAGAATTTGACGCGTAGCCGTAAAGATTCATTTATTTATATGTAAAGCTTCCTGCTGTACCCCCACGCATAGCAGGGTAGGCAGAGGGACTCTGGAAACTTAGTGTTAAGAAACATTCGTTTCCCACTTACCACCAAATTCTGAAGGCATTGCGTTTTGAGTAGCGGAACTTAACGCCGCGCTTTGCCTCATCATTAAAGCGCAGAAATAAAAAATATTAAATATTTCATTTTCTTGAGTGTATCAGTAAGATACTCTTTATTGCACGGCAATTAATACGTTAACAGGTATACACTGTAATGAGTTTTGAAAAACCGTATAACTTTTCTCTGACTTATAAAACAGACTTGTATTATTAGGAGATACCAGGTTCAGGATACAGTGCAAAGCTGAAAAAAAATAAATGTGTAGACGAAAGTGAGGGGTCTACATGACTGGTATTTAAATTAATTGTATGTTTATCATCATACCTGCAATTCCGGATGTCTTCGTGGATTTCTCATTTCGTGATATAGAGGTAGAATCAGGAACAATCTCAATGCTTCGGCATCGGGCGGTGACACTTTCACTTTCCTTATAATTTGCTCTGTCAAGTGATTGAATATCTATATAAAAGATATAAAAGAAAATTTTAAAACAAGAAAAATATTTTAAAAAACATAATTTCACATTTATAATTTCTACATATATGATACAAATGCCTATAAAGCAAATCCTCAGAAGAGATAAAAACTATATTATGTATATAATCAGGTTTTTCACATTGATTTGTTTTCTCTACTATATAAAACAAAATATCGGTCTTCATTTTGTATATTTCATTTACTTCGTATACAAGTACACAGCGAAAAAATAAAAACGGCTTTGCATACACCCTAAGCCGACGATGTAGAAAAGGCATTTTCTGCCGAATTTTCTGACGCATTGCGTGTTGAATGGCGGGACTCAACGTCGGACTTTTATCTTGGTCCCAGAGAGAAGAAGAATGAAAATATTAATAAATAACCTTCGCATTCAGTCAGATAATTGTAAAAGTGCAAAAACCTTCAAAGGCACTTTTATATGGAAAATATTATATAAATAAAACATTCTTTAAGTAAAAAGTTATTAATTATATCAGCGTGAAACTGATAATAGATTTTTTTATTACAAATATCTAATCCACAATAACTCACCAATTCCTGTATACTTTTATTCTCAAGACGACTTATCATAGTAAAAGCTTCTTCAGCTTTCTTTAAATCTACTCCAGGTACTTTAGTGTTACAGCCAAAGTGCGCGTTTTGTTCTAATAAAAAGGAACCATTTACACAAGCCAAAGAACCAAACACAGTTTCCAGGTATACCATAAGGTCCTGCGTAAAAATATTTAGATTATGCAAGATGTTCAGGAATTTAAATGGTCACTTACAATCTTTCCTAGCTTCACGCTGTATCCCGCATATGGTTTAAGGTTAGGCAGCGGGAACCTAGTGTTAAGACTTTACGTTCACCACTTTCCAATTAATTTTCGAGATGAGTGCTGAGTGAAGGAACTCAACGCCACGCTCTGGTTAGAGCGAGAAAATGATAACCATTCATGTGACTGTAAAGTGCCGCTTCTTACAAACAGAAGCTGTGCCGCCTCTACGCTCTACGCCTACGACCCAATAATTAATTATCAGAGTCTATTAAGCTCGGTATTCGACCAAATATAATAAAAATTAATACTATAAGAATACTACATACATATTATACATAATATAAGTTTAATATTTACAGTGTATGGAAACAAAAGCTAGTTAAATCTGAGACCTTTGGCAGTGGTAAAAAATGTAATAAAAAATATATAATCAGTTCTTACTTGATTAACAACATCAATGTCTTTGAAGAACTGGCAAGCTGTCAATTTATACATATTCAATGTAAGTATTTGTTTTTTATTGTCAGGTATCCTTAAGTCAGCTGACATGGTCTTATCGTCATTTACAACTAGAAAACTGTGATCGCCGCCTGCGAAGACTCGTATAGTCCCACTAAATATATTTGGTGTGAACTGAGAAAAAAATACATAGTTATATAGGTTATTATTATATCAAAAAACTAAAACCTAGGCGGAATTTTTGTAATTGTTTTAAGTTTAATGAAATCTTTAAAGCAAACTTTTATTCAAAGCGTATTATTCGAAAATATATATATAATATGGTATACCGTTATAATTACGTACAAATATAATAACGAACGAAAGTTAGAAATTACGAACAACAAACAGTTGAGCATGCATCAATATTCTACAGCAACAATTCTATTAATCTATAAAATTAAGAATAATTAAAAAAGTACTAAATACAATAATATGAATAAATTATCTACGATGTTTAATGCGAATGAAGAATTACTCGTATTATATCATATAAATATATATTATAGTATATTATAATATATGGTTAATAAGGGAATAACTCAACATTAAGTTTGGAGGGGCCAGCAACACTGTGTTTATGTCTCGCGGAACTCTCCACCTTCAATTTCTTCTTTGGCTAAGAAGAATAGTCCAATGTTAGAATTGTGCGTTTTAAAAAATATTTATTTATTAATAAAATACCAACCAATGCATGTGTTCATAAAATAAATAAATAATTTTCAAACTTAATGTACAGAAGCACCGGGCATATTTCAACGAATCTTTCTTTTTTAAATATGTAACATATTTTTTATTTAGGTTTAATTGTTTGCTTACTAACATTAAGCTGCAAGTGAAAATATTTTCACTATTTTAAATAAGGTTTGAATTTAGGTGTTTTAAGATAGATATAAACTATAAATGAATTAAGCAAAACTATTACAACTAAAACTAAAATAGATGATAGCAGATATAATGAAAAATGGTATGAGAATAAAAATAATCTAAAAAAAAAACTGTTTCCGACAATAATTAATAGAAATATTTACCATAATATATTGTCCATGATCATCTGTCTGTTTGCAATAAAATATGTTTAGCTTTATGAGAATATACATATAAGTTCGTAAATGAAACAAACGTAAATGAGCACAATCAATGTTCTACAGTATTAATAAAGCATAAAAAGATTGATATATCTACTCTAGTATGTTAGGGTAAGATTGGTGACGAGGCAAGCTCTTACTGGGCAATTTGCGGGATAATTACGCAAAACTTTTTAATGTTAGTCACACTGAACGAGACGAGCCCATTTATGCCGATAGGTTAGATCCATTAATCTTTTCGTTAAGCATTCTAAACGAAAAGTAAATTTTCTCAAATTAGGTGAGAAATATTGGACAGAACACTTCTGTAGACTCTTTTCTAGCAACAAAAATGTATTCAAATTAAGTTTGAATCTACCCCTTAATAAATAATTTTTTGTCATAATATTTAAAAAATATATATTTTGACTTTGCAAGTGTCAAAAGCAAAAACCGTTGTGCTCATTTGTACTCACTAAATTTAGAGCTATGCAGCTCAAAATTAAAATTGTTAAAATTAATTTTATAAATACTTATTTGCTTAAATACAGAAAATAGTGAATGTTTAATATGTGAGGATGCTAGGTTTAATAGGCTCATGCCTAAAATAAAGTATTAGTATATTAAGCATAAGTATAAAACAAACTGTAAATATATTTTTTAGACATTACTAATTGTTTAAAAATCAGTGTCTATAATTTAAATACCAAACTGTTTCTTGTTTTGGGTAAATTTGGTATTTTATTGATGTATCAAATTATTTCAAATCATATTATATATCAGTTTTTTTAATTATCATGAACTGACTATGTATTTTTACTACAATTATAAATGGAAGTTTTCACCTGTTCACCATCTTTCAAAATTCAGTTAGATCCTAATTCAATCACTACTGTCATTAATAACAAAATACCGTCATCCTCAGGCTCTGACAAACATGTTTTAGAAAACGTTAAATAAATTAAGCGAACCTGCGGTTTTTGATGAAACCATCAACCCCGAGAGACGAGGATTCAAGATCCACAATGTTTAATTTTTTATACATTTTCTATAACACTTTAAATAATTGTGCAACTATAAAAACGTCAATAATTCAACATACTCACAGGTGAATCATCAGTGGGTGTGAAGGGTACAGGCGTGGGTACTAATGCAAAGGTCATATGCGGGCACCCCAGCTGACCGCGAGCGCCGTACCCGCACGCCAATATACGTTCTCCCACACGACAGAGCACGTGGCGACGTCCGCATGCCACTTGAGTTACTGTACTACCCATTAATTCCATTATCTGGAAGTGTTTAAATAAAGGATTTATTATATTTTCTTCCTCCTTCTTATTTCCATATTTCTATTCTATATTTTCGAGTCGAGTTTGTCTTGCCATAAAGTAAATAAATATTAGATTCCCTCAAGTGGGAATCGAACCCACAACCGTCGCCCTTAATGACATACGGCATATTGTCTATACCTCTACCTCTCTACACGATAAAATTATATTGTTAAAAATACACTTTATTTTTTAAAAAATACTTATTTAAAATCAACATTTTACCACCACCCAAACATTTTTGTTGTGTTACCTTTGTCTCTATTATTTAGATAATAACATTTTAGAAGTTTAAAATAAAACAATAAATATAAGTAGGTTGGTACCTTTCTTGGCACTAATTCATCTTTAGTGTTTCCATGGCCTGTCTGTCCATACTCCCCAGCTCCACATGTAAAAACACCACCATCAAGTGTAAGAAAAGCAGTAAAATCTTCCCCACACGATATATGGCACACCTTCGGAAACAAAACACATTCTATGATCACATAAATGTACTATTTCTGAAAGAAAAATAATAAAAATATTTAATATAAATTGCTAAACACATACCTTGACATTTCTAAGAGTTTTCAAATGCACTGGGTAACATCTGCTCTCTCTATCCTGTAGACCTAATTGACCACTTGCATTCTTTCCCCATCCAAAAACAGCACCAGACCTTTAACAAAATATTATTCTTATATATGTTATATCGAATAGTATACGTACAGGCAAGCGTGTGTCACCGTAGACTACATCAATACTTAAAATCCGGCTTAGTGTGGTCAAACACAAGCATATTTTACTAAAAACCAGACAAACGCAGGTCGGGCTCGCCCACCAAGTGTTCCATACAAAAATTGGAGATCTCAAGCTTTTTCTGAAATTCAAGCTTAGCTTAGTCAGAGCCCTTTCATATATTACCTCACTTCAACTAGTGGCTTTAATACCAAATTTTCTCCTCTTTTAAGACTATTTTTTTTTAGGATTTAACCACAACTGTATCGATTTTTTCCTGACTTAGTACTGTGTCGAAGTTAGCTGCTAAATTTCATAATACTAGGTCAATGGGAAATACCGTATTAATTTTGATTCCCTTTATAGTGTCGAAATACAATGCTTATTTCAATACTATAAAGGGCGATATAAAAAGCCACATATTTTTTTCAAGTAGATGTAGAAGTATGATTTATTTAGGAAATCAAGGGACTGTAGATATGAGTTTATGATTTGATCAACTTGATAACTCTAAGCGGACAGACAGGCAACAAAGTGATCTTATAAGGGTTCCTTTTTCCCGTAAAAGGTATGTAACCATAAAACAGAGAACAAAATTTCATTAATCTGGAGTTTTTATACAACATATCTCAATTGTTCTCTCAGCTTACTTGCACTCCCATATGCAGACAAAGAAATATGTTAACATATGCAAGATTTCATGCACTTCAGATAATCTATTATTAACACATTACTACTAAACAGTTAATTATAACAATTTAATTATAAGAATTGTAACTCTAATAATCGGTTTATTATATTGTTAGTTGTAATTGTTAATAAAGTTTTGGTTATTCTCTATATACTTGCTTTGATAATGCAAAAGTGTGGTTACTACCACATGCTATCAGTGCTATAGGTATGCCGAGCAGTGATGTTATCTGTTGAGGTTTAGTTTCCTTATTTGTTTTGGTTCCCAATCCGCACTGTCCATAGGTATTTGCACCCCAGGCATAAAGGTCACCGTCTAAAACGTGAATACCTTAAATAACATTCGGCAATCTACTCAAGTTTGCCAATGCACAAATTTTAAGTAATTATAAAAAATACCGGAAACAAGTCAAGTGTACTACACTATTCAATCAATATTATAATTATTAATTTCAATAAATAGTAATTATAATATTGATTTATAAATAGTCTAAATTTAACAACATAAATAGTAGAATAAGTATGTCAAAACATGATGGTTGTAGGTTTGATTTCTACTTGGAATGAATTATTAATTTGTCTGTTCTGACAAGACAAAGTGTGGAGTTGGATTCTGACACAAAATATGGTAAGACTTGACAGTAAGTTATTTCCGTTCACTTTACAATGCAGGCTACAGTTTAAAAGATAAAACAGAAAAATATATTTTTAAGTAAAAGTGAAAATTATTTTACATCTGTAATAGCACTTTCAATTTGCAATTTCAGGTATGCTATGTGTATGTAATTATATAATATTATATATAAAATATATAATATATTACTTATATAATATATAAAATTATATAATATATTACTTACTATTTGTCAAAACTACTGAGTGATAAGATCCACAAGCAACTTGTATAACATTTTTGGTAGCTAGGAGTTTAATGATTTTTGGTTTGTCTTGAGCATGACCACCAAGATTACTACCAAGTTGTCCCATGGTATCAGAGCCCCAACTGAATGGTTGTCCCCATTCATCTAAAGCCATTGAATGCTGCAGACCACAGGCAATGGATGACAATGTACATCCTTTAAATGTTTCCACTAGTGCTGAAATAAAGTTAATATAGACTAAACACATCAGATTGTGGATTTCATTCCCACTGGAGGAAATGAAATATTAAACATTTTCATTTCTTCACTCTAGTAACAAGGCAAAGTATGTTGTTGAACTCTGTCTTAATTCACAATACCTCCAGAATTTCATGGAAAGTGGGGAACAGAAGTGTTTTAACAGGGATAGTGTCTGGACACTAACTTCTAAGTCTTTCTCTGCCCACCTGTAATGTGCAGGATACAGCACAACACAAAAAAAACAAAGCATGGCATTGAATACTGCTAATGTAAACGAGATTCTCGCTGCCTCCTATGCTATCAGTGTGAGGTATACAAAAGTATATAAATATATAAGTGTTTTAAACAAAAAAACTATTTTATTAAATAGGACAAAATAAATACCAGGAATTTGGCTTTCCTTAGACTCAGTTTGTCTTCCAAGCTGTCCAACTTCATTACTACCACAGGAATATAAATTTCCCTTTTTAGTCAAATAAAGAGTATGAAATTCCCCAGCTGCAACAAATTGTACATGTCCACTCTCAGCCCATTTTGACAGTGTTGGTTTAATTACCTGTTGATTAAAACAAAAATTATATATTACTATTAGTATTTTCTTTTAAATACTATTGTTATTAAATATTACTACGAAAATTTCTAAGAGATTAATACAATATACTTTACATAGACTGACATTTTTTAAAAATTATAAAAAATATCTTAAATTTTTTCACCAATTATTGTTATCAATTAATCTTACCAAATCAATATTGTTGGTGCCTTCAATACACAATTCATGATGAGTGGCATTACCCCAGCAAAACATTTTAACAAGTTTTCAATATTATTCTTTACTTATAACCTCTAATTTTACCCTGATATATTGCTTATAGGTACTACAAGAACATTAGTGACGGTTCTCTTATTTTTACACATATACATTTAACTATTATTGAAGACAGCACTTTTAAATAAAATACATTTGAAATTATTTGAGACAATCCAGAACAATCTTTGCTTTCAGCCACAGTTAATCTTATTACTTGTCAAAATTAAAATTACACAGAACAAAAAAATAATTGACGTTTAAAAATATAAATAAACTCGTATATCAAGGAATTTATCTAAGTACAGGTTTAGTCGGTACCTATTCCTTTCATCATATATGTTTTGTATAAATTTCTGCTAAAAAAACTATTAAATATATCTTTAAAGCGTACAATGGTAATAAATTGACTTTAGTAACTTAGATTGTAATTTTAAAATACGATACGAAGAAATCTAACTCTTTCACTTCTTACACCTTACCGTACGGTAATATTTTGTAAATTAGGACTAAACTATTTTTCTGGAAGTGAAAGATACAATTTTAAAAAATCTGTATTTTAAGCTTTCAAAAACATTGGCTTTTCTTGAATACTGTAATCTATGGTCGAGCAGGACGTTGAACGGCCATATTTGTTATTGTGCTCCATAGGAATTTATTTGGATCACTGGATTCCTGACTAGGAAGTGAAACAATTTTTCAAGATTGTGATGTATTTTTTTTATATGCATACTGTTTTGAAAAATTTTACCCAGACCAGTAAAGTCTTTGTTGTGTAAGGAGCATGCATATTTAGCATTGTGGATACCCCCTAGAAATAGTAATTCGCTGTATTCGTCCAGCGAATTTATTTTTCAATTACTATAATTAACATTAATAAAGTGGCGGGGGCATCAAATAATAATGGGAAAGGGGGTAGACCAGCCGCCCCAGTTGACGTGGGATCTCCATTACTCGACTGGGAAGAAGGAGATCATTCCAGCTTTGAAGATTCGGAACGTTTTGAAGAAGATTCTTTGTGTAGCTGGACCTCAGAACCCGAAAGCCTGTGCAATAATTGGCGAGGATGGAAAAGACCTAATCCTCAAAATGTTTTCGGTACACGCTCTACGAAAAAAACCATCCAAGGTGAGTTTACACAGCTGATCCTTTGTTTCGATGATTGGTGAAAAAAATGTTCACGTTAATAATCAAATATCTAATAGAAATATATTGTAAATACATAATTTGTTATCAATTAACTAAAAGTAATACAAATATTCCATGGTTTTTTTAAAATAAAAGCGATATACAAATTTTCTTTGTGTGTGTATGTGTGTGTGAAGACAGGTGTTGTAGAGTCATTTACCTTTGACTGGACAGAGCAGTTAATAATAACAACTTTTCAAATATCTATTATTACTTGATAACATGATTTTTCTCTAAGAATTTTTATATAAATTGAATGTAACTACTACTATTAAAAAAACTTTCACAAAACTTTCACTGGCATTATTTGAAAGTGAATCTGCTTTTCCCTTAATAGTGTTTAATACTGCAATATGAAATCAAAAGGATATGTTATGAGAAAAATCTGTGAAAGTAAATTACATAGATAGAATTATGATGATTTTTTGTTAACTTTTATATATTTATTATGTAACAAAAAAAGACATTTACGAAAAAATAAAAAAATATGACAAATTTTAATCTTATTTTATGATTAGAGCTAAATTTAGAACATATTTTGTTTTATAGAAAAATCTGTATCAACTCTGAGTGAATTGGCAGCAAAATGTGTAGCATGTCATATACCATTTGAACTTGTTGAACATGTGTATCCACCTGTGCCGGAACAACTACAACTGCAAATTGCATTCTGGAGTTTCCCAGACAGCGAAGATGATATCAGGTTATATTCCTGTCTTGCAAATGGATCAGCAGATGAGTTTCAGAGAGGAGAACATTTATTTAGGGATAGAGCTGTTAAAGATGTTCTACAAATTGGTGAGTTTCATATAATAGCATATACCCAAAACTAATCAAAGTTTTTGTTTTGAGTACCAGAATAAAGGATTTTTTAGGAGGAATGCATAATATTATACTAGATTGAAATATTTCATAAACTTTTTGGCAATGTTATAAAATTAATACATTTTTTTTTATTATTATTGAAACTTTTTCTTATTATTAACTTTTCTTAAGTTTAAGAAAACATAAGGCACTTTATTAAGTAGTTTAATATTACTACAGGTGCATTAGTCTTAACAAATGTTGTTTGTATCATGATGAGTTTTTTAAAGATATGCTTGATAGTTGTACATACATATCAGGGCCATATTCAGGAGAGAATGCTGTCTATCCATCTTCTTAATTTGTATGAATTTCTTAATAAGACATAGAAGAAAATATCATAGACACCCCTAAAACTCTAAACAGCATGGCTGACTAGTCAGTCTTTACAGCTGACTAATCAGGTGGTTGGTTGACTAGTTGACTATGGCATTAATTAATGAGTACATCTCTATTTTTTTGAACAATTAAAATATACTTTTTTAAAAATGTGAAAAAAAAATTTTTAGGCTTCCATCTATCAGCAACAGTTACACTCATCATAAGCAGAAATCAGTGCAATGTGGCAGTAACATTTGACCGGCAGAAAATATCTTCATGCAATTGCACCTGCTCATCATCAGCTCATTGGTGTTCACATATTGTTGCTGTTTGTCTCTACAGAATTCATTTAGTAAGTATAAGAAACAATTAGAATAAGACATTTTAATATATTTTCAAAAAACCTTGTTAATATATTTAATTTATTTGAAAGAGCCACCCACTGATACCCACAACATAAATCACAAGCTTGTGAGTGAGTAAGCATAATAATATAATTTCCTCTACAAATGAGATCAGTAAGTATTCCATTAAATGTAATTCTAAGAATATGTCTTGCAATTACTTATTTAACATAATATATTAATAATAGTTAATTGTGTCACTGTGATTAACTTGTCACATCTTATTTGCTGTACAGTAATATAACTATTATATCCTTTATTATAATTATTTATAATATTGATATGATATGTCAATGGCTCATACATCTAGGACATATAAGAAGAGAAAGAAGAATGTAGTAAAGGTTCATCTTGCCTTTAAATTTAAGTGTACATTTTTTTGATACATTGGATTGGACCATCAAGATAAAGATTTTATTTGTGAGTGTTTATTTAGAAAACACAATGTAAAATTAATATTTGTGTTTGCTGAGGATGGTGTGGTGTAAAGGCTATAGTCTGAGGTACAATTAATATTCAAAAGAAGAACGGTTTTCATTCTAGTAAGACAAAAGTAAAATGACCCACAGTGTTCACTTGGTGACTAGAACTTGTTGGACTTATCTCTCTTATAGGACATAGTGTAGAGTTCTGCTTAGTTCAATGTTCCGAATTCTGGTGAAAAGTGCTGAATGAAGTGTACTGTTATGACACGAATTTCTCCTTGGTCTATTTTTATGTGCCTGAGAATATTTGAAGGTGAAAAAAAAAAGAAAAAATCCTTAAGTATGCTGTATGCTGCTTATTAGGTGTGCAAGAAGTTTATTGTTTATAATTCAATAAAAAAATCGTAAAATTAAAAACAATTCTCATCATGCTATTTTTAATATTTATTTGTAAAAAAACGTATCTACTTAAAATAAACTGTTTTATTTACCATAATGTTTATTTAATATGAGATTAAATAATAAACACACATGCATTGCTTATTTAGCCAACACAAGTTTGTCTCCGAGCGCCGGTATCAGAGTCCCTTCAACGATTACGAAGAGATCAGCTACAAAAATTTGCACAATACCTCATATCAGAGTTACCGAGACAAGTGCTACCCACAGCTCAAAGGATACTAGATGAACTACTATCAGCACAACCAAACCAGATTAACACAACCTGCGGTGCTCCAGATCCAACTGCTGGGGCTTCAGCTTATGAATATACATCTTGGTTCTTGGATGAGAAGACTTTACATAATAACATAAATAAAATTTTAGTTAAATTCTGCGTTCCTGCTCCAATTGTGTTTAGGTAAGTTTTGCTGATATAATTAATATTTTTTAACAGTTTTAAGGCATTGAAAGTGTGAACTATTAACCATTTTCAAATTGTAATAATAGTTTGTTCATATAATAATGTACTAGATCTTTGTGTATGTTAGTATAATGATCTGTTTTTAAACTGTACTTACAAATTGAATAATATAAAACTGGATAGTCATAGCACAATTTAGTAAGGAAAAAAGGATTCCCTTTCCTGATGTTGTTTAATGAACCATTATGAACATAATCGTCCGTTTAAAGTGACGATTATGGCTTCGATCCCCACTCGGGGAAATTAAAATTATTTCCATTACCCTGCTTTGGTAACAAGTCAAACCAAGGAATTAAGTTCAGCAACGCCTCGAAAATTTGAGTCCAAATTGTCCTACACTGCTATATGCAGGATAAAGCATGAAACTGAAAAAATAGGAAGGACTCTGATAGTAACATTAATAGATACATTAACACATTTCAGTGATGTGAACTATCTCAGTACAAGCGCTCCCCCGGCGGCGGCGGAGTGGTCGTCGCTGTTGCGGCCGCTGCGGGGCCGCGAGCCGGAGGGCATGTGGAACCTGCTGTCCATAGTGCGGGAGATGTTCAAGAGGAGCGACAGGAATGCTATACCGCTGTTGGAGATTATCACGGAGGAGGTTATGGCTTGTGAACAGGTCAGTTTTGTAATAAAAGTACCTACTTATGCAAAATATATAACAGTCAGAATATAGCAGGACACGTTTGGAAACCGTCAAATCGCTTAGAGCTCTTCCACTTCTTGTACTTACTTTTAATATTTATTTATTTATATTCTTTATTGCACAAAAAATAAAATAAATGTACAATAGGCGGGCTTAACGCTAAGAAACATTTTCTACCAGCCAACCTGTCACGCGGGAGATCAAAATGTGCAGGTGTGCAAAAATTGAAAATAAAAAATAAAATATCAATTTTCAAAATACATACAGATATATATAATATATATATAAATAGCTACATATATACAACAAACCATTTTGAAAGAGCCACCATATATTTCTAGCACACAGTATATTTCTTGACAACCAATTTCTTTTTATATACCTATTAGTAAATTTTCTTATTTACAGATAATAGTATGGTGGTACAGTACTAAAGCAGCGCTGGTGGCGTGGGGCGGCGGCGGCAAGCATGGCGCGGCTGGCAACTCGGCAGCTCAGCATGCCTGCTCCTCCTTATGTGATGAGGTTATTTATATTTATTGTTTGTTGTATTTCTTAAAACTCCTGTACATAAAAAACAATCAGACATAAATCAATACTCAGTTATATTATAGGTAAAATTAAGTTCATAATTTAATATATATAATACAAATTTAATATATTACTATATCACGATGGTATAACAGGTTGTAGTATTGTGGCGCCTCGCTGCATTGAATCCGGGACTTGCTCCGCATGAGCGTGATACTTTGCACGAACAATTTGCGCAATGGCATATGAAAGTTCTGGATAAGGTGAGGATTTAAAAAAGTCTTTTTAAAGTAACTATAATATGTTTTTACATTTTTTTTGTTATTCTACACTTAGGAAAGAAAAATACTTTTTAGAATAAATTTAAACGCTTCTATAAAAAATCCTACTAAGTTAATTTTTTTTAATGTTTTCTAAAAAATATAAAATATAATAATGTTTTATACCTTTATTAAAATCAAAATTTAATTCTTACTGATTATTATGAAAATGTATATTTTTAATGTTTTAAAATACAAAATACTATAGGTACTTATCATAAATGTAAAATAAAATGTCTAAACATTATACTAATTTACACATAATATGAGAACTCTAACAGCCCTTAACCGTTTACAGGTGGCAAAGAATCGCAACAATCATATGAACACATCATCGTCGCACCCCCGCCACTCTCGTGCACATTCACATCCACCATACATCAACGGTATCAGTGAAAATGAAGTGTTCCCGGGATTCCACCCGGCCATGGAGGCCTGTTTCTTAGAATGGGACGACTATCAAATACCAGGAGTTACTTACACGAAAGATTTGAACCCGTTATATCACAGTCCATTCACTATCTTCCGACACACTGATAAAAATGATAGTGTACATCAGGTTAGTTTTACTGTTTCAGTTTTAAACTTTTAATAAATAATTGTTTTTATAATATGCTATAATTATGTTGAGCCGCGTTTTACCTTTTTTTGAATACAGTGGAATAGATAATAAAAGTATCATAATATGAAACCAATCGACAACTTTGTATATATTTAATTTTAAAATTTTAACAACTTTTCATTTTATAAAATATAGTTATATAGTAGATCATCAGAACATATTTTTTTCAACAATACCTTATTACCTTATTTAGGTAAACTCGTCAAAGGCGGTGTTAAACAACGAAATGTCGTTAAGCTATCGCCTCACGAACCCCGACCCGGCGCACATTGGTCACCGTACATTGATACACAGGAACCGAATTGCAGTCGATATAGCAGTACCGGGACCTTCCAGTCAAGTATGTCAATGAACAATGATTTAATTGGAAACTGGGGAATATATTTTTTTACCTTCACGCTGTATCCTGCACATAGGCAGAGCGAATCTAGTGTTAAGACAATATTTTCCCATTAAGACTGGTCTCCCACTTTCTGCCGGATTCTTAAGACATTGCATGTTGAGTGGCCGGGCTTTGCTTTTTACCAGAGTGAGGAATTAAATAATTCTTTTCCTGGAATGGGAATCGAACCCACAACTGCGTTTGCTTTCGCATGGTCGTGCTCCTGAGCCACGACTGCATCTTTTTCAATTTTTTTTATATATCCTACATATTATGGTAGATACAAATAAACTTTATTTAGTTATATAAAATTATGTATTACTATATTGTACTTTTATAGAATATGTTTAAAACAATAATAAATAGAAATTAAAGGTTATTGTTATATAGTTTCTTTAACATAATATTTATTTTTAAACATAGCCCTGTGGATCTGGAGAAGGACCAAGTGAGGCAGTCCGAGATTCCGGTCCTAATGATGGTAATCATTCCAGCGTATCATCTGAAGGTTAGTATTTTGTACTAAATTCAAAATACTGCCTTTATGGATACAGATATTATTATATTATTAAATTTTGTGGAATTTTTATTTTATATAAAAATACCTTTTTTCTGTAAAAAAAGGTAGAGAGAAAACCTAGTTGTAATGCCTTAAATTCATTCTCCATTTCATCCATACACTCCATTCGTCATTTTTAACCTAATTTTCAAGACTTTGTATGTTATATAGCAGAATTTAGCACTATGCTTTGCCTACCAGAACAGAAATTAGTAAATTATTTTAATATAATAATTTTCCAGAGTGGGATTTGAACCTTTGGCGTTTTCAGTCACACGTAAGTGTGTTACGACTGCATTATGATTGTTGCGTTAAACATTCCACACAGGTTTCTGCGAAAACGAAGAAGAAATACTCCAACAAAGCGGCGGAGACACCGACTCGCACTCGTCGTCATCTGTGGGCGCGTCCTCCGACGACGCGGTGCGGCGCGTGTCGCACGACGACTCGGTGTCGGACGACGACTGCAACCTGTACTACTACGACGCGGCCGCCGCGCGCCGTGTGGCCGTCGACGCCGTCACCGGCGGACAGCTGACGCACTCGGTGAGGGTTTGTTTGATACAGCTTTACGATGCATTCCGCATATAGCAGGGTAAGCAGAGGGAACTTAGTGTTACGGCACTCCTTTCTCCATGCCCTACCGAATTGCGTAGGCATTGCGCGTTGAGTGGCGGGACTCAGCGCCGCGCTTTTGCCTTCGTACCAGAGCGAAGAAAATGATATATAAATAAATAATCCATTTCCCCGAGGGATTCAGTAACAAGCCTCTGTAGCGGTCTCGGTAGTGTTCTGTTGTAGAATTTATTTAAATATCCATCAGCCTTTTGAAGTTCACTATTGGACATAGGCATCTCGTAGTGTTCTCTTCTCCGTATGGTCCTGCGCCCTTTGGATTCAGCTTGTTGTTGCAGTCTTCTTCTTCTTGCAGTTTTTTTAAAACGTGGACACTAAGAACTTTTCGTTCCTATTGATTCTCCTAACAATATGGCCTGCCTATTGCAATTTCAGCTTTTTATTGCAATTGCAGATTTTGAGAGCAAGTGACATAATAGTATAATAATGTCAACAAAATAATGTACAGAGTGCAAGCGGCAGCGGCTGTCGCGCAAACTTCGCGAGCTGGGGCTGCGGCTGGGAGGTGTCGTTCGCGCGTGCGGAGGGGCTGCACGCGCACGGGCATGCGCGCGAGGCGTGCGCGCTCGGCGCACGGCTGGCGGCCGAGCTGCTGGCCAGTCCGCCCGCGCTGGGCCAGGGCGGTGGCGCGGGCGTGGGCTCCGTGCTGAGCGCGGCGGCAGAGGCGCGGCGCGCGCGTCGCCGGCACGCGCCCTCGCCGCGCCTGTGCGCCGCCAGCCACCGCCTGTCGTGCCTCGCGTCCGCCACGCTCGCTAAATGCGCCTTCCTGTGCACTGTAAGTTTAGTGGTTTCACGATGATTACTTTGTCTTTTTATCAAAAAGAATTCAATATAATTTATCTATCGAGTGCCCATAACCGTAGCGTTTGCGGCCAAACTCTGATACACCACAGTAAGTTTTTGCTACTTATGAATGGTTATGACTCTATTTTTATTACCTTTTAATTCAATCAATATGATTATTTCGTAGTATTCGTATTTTTTAATATGCTATAGCCAGCCATCTCTAATAACAGATTGTGGTAAAATGTGTGTTGAGTATGATGTGTGAATAAAGGATATAACACTTATTCCAATATTAAATATAGAATTGTTGAGTTTAATATATATTATTATTATAGGTTTTGGCAGAATTCAATGAACACCATGAGTTAGCTTTCCGTGTAGGATTGTATGCCTTAGAGATGGCCCGTCCACCCGCCAGTACAAAGGCTCTTGAGGTTAAGCTTAATAATCAAGAAACAGAATTAGTTGCACTTTTAAAGAAACTTCCAACCGGAGCTGAACAATTGATGCTAGCTAGAGAGAAAGCTGAACAACTTCGTGATGGCACACTAAGGTTATTATTTATATTTTGTGCTTTGCATGTCATGAAATTTGCAGTGAAAACCTATTCCCATGCTTACCTTTAAGTTTTCCTGACCTAGAAATAGAAATTTACCAAGAAGTGAGCACTAACAGTACAAATAAAAAAACTCCAAAATTTCTTAATTTATGATGAATGATTAATTTTAAATTCCCAATTTTTATTCTTTCAATTTCATTAGAAACCGGGGTCCGGCGTTATTGCCGATAGCATTGGCCAGTTATCTATTCGATGTTCTTGTGCTATCAGCAACTGACAAGGAAAATAAACACCCTGTAAGTATTTTAATGTATATTTTATTCATTTCTAAAATATTATATATTTTTTTTAAATTCCTAAAACATATTTATCACATACATTTAGTATATTTGGAAACCAAAAGTCTCAAACACTGCAGTAAGTAACAGTAACTAACTGCAGTAAAAATTTTATGCCAAATATACATGATTGATGTGTTTTAAAGATTCATTTAAGTAAATACATTTATGTGTGTTTTAATAATTGGCAAAATTTAAGCAGAATTTTATATCACTAAAGAACAAGTACACACTAATTCTGCTACTAAGACTTAAATATTATGTTTCATTTGTTACAAATAGAAAATATTTTAAGCGTGATCATCATATTTAAGTATCATGAGCAGTGGTTGACGAAAGTGCCTTCAAATAAAATTCTCTCTCTTTGTATTTCAATTAAATAAATACTTAAAAAAAAATCTATAGGCAAGAACACCATCAGATGAAGTATTAGGTTTCGAAGCAGCTGTAGCTGCGCTAGGCCTAAAGGCAAATGTTTCGGAAGCTGAACATCCATTGTTATGTGAGGGAACGCGGAGACAGCGGGGTGAATTGGCCCTCACACTGTTATCATTCTATAAAGATGACCCTGTCAAGTTAGCTAGGATTATGAATAAGGTAAATATACTAGGAATTATTTCTTTTTAAAATTAATTATTTCTTTTTAAAATAAATAAATGTTTATAAATTATTTACGTTTTAGAGATGAAAATTGTCTACTGATTTTTCATAGAATAGATAAGAAAAACGAATGAACTAAAATATTATATTTAAATTTATAGTTTTAATGCTGTGACTCAAAATTCGTTATAATTAGTTGCACTTTTAAAGAAGCATATTATAAAATTTATAATATGTATTATTACTAGCGACCCCCTCGCGGCTTCGCCCGCTTTAACTACTGGATTATTCATATAATGTATGTTTGCAAACCACTTAAGATAATGTGAAAATTAATTAAACCCTAATTCAACCCGCATTTTCGTAGTTTCAATAANATTATTGATTAAAGATGTAACCAACTATGTCGCGTGGAAATACATTATAATTATTGGATAACTCCAAAGTACGTGCAACCACTTCTAAATTTACTTTTCCAGTAGTAGCTCCGAACGACATCAGGGCCTTGGTTCTCTGACTATCGGCTTTTACAGCGACACCGGTTGGGTAGGGAAGAGGGTACTCTGTCCCTGATGAAAAGCAAGCACTATGTGGCTGCCTGTGAGGAAAATTAAATAGAATGCATCGGCCGGAAATCGAACCTGGGCCGGCCGTGTGGCGGCCGAGCATTTTACCACTGAACCACCGATGCGTGTAAGGTAGGCGGGCGCGGCGGACGCAAAACGTCGCGGGGGGCGGAGGGACGAATGGCGAGTGGCGAGCCGTTTCGCAGCAAGGATTTTTTGATATTGTAACAACTTCTAAAGTACTTATTAAAATGAAAAACAGTAAAAGACAGTTTTGATCTACATTAAATGGCCAACGTAACTAATATACTTATTTATATGCTGAGAGCATTTCTCTAAAACTATTCGCAGCTTCGAAATAGTGTAAAAAGCAAATTGTATCTTCGTTTAACGTTAAAAAATAATAAAGTATTTTAAAGGATAAAGATTAATACCATTATGGAAAAATATCCCTCACATTAAAAAATATATTGAAATTATTATTTTTTAGACAGAAATATGATCACTACACGTTATCCTTAAAAGATACGAATATGCTGTCGCGGACTTTTTTGTAGATCTTATTAAGAGAAATAATACTCCAGTACATTATTTTCATGTAGTACTTACCATTAAAGCAGCGCATGCGCGAAAGTGTATCAACGGGTAGGACTTTATACACATTTATCTTATTTATGTTAACTTACATAAGAATGTACAAATAATAAACTATATATAAACCTTGCCTGAGAAATACTCGACCTAATGGGGAAAACCGCATCAAAATCCGTTGGGTGGTTTAGAGGAAGAAGCGTTAGAAAGTTCAGACAGACACGAAAAGCGACTTTGTTTTATAAGATATAGGATAGGATATATACAGAGTGGAAGAGGCAGCGCTCCTTTTACTGAAACTGCATATAGGGTAAAATATTTCAAACCCAGAATTAAAAAAAATAATCAAGGTACCTCAACAGTTCGGACGTCGGTTTTCATTTCACGATTTTTATCCATACCTGTATTTCGTGTGACGCACATATACGCGTGCGACTTTGCCGTTTAGACAGGTAAGTGTGTGCGTGCCTATGTTATACTTTACAAATGGCGTTTTATTTCAAAACGATAATTTTATTATTTATTTTGCTATTTATATAATTTTATTATTTATTTTGCTTTTATAGAGTAGTTTACACTGTGGTTTCATTTAAAGTGGTGCTGACAATTCCACCCTGTATAGCAATATATGTATTGTTATATAACATGTTTAATTGGGGAAATGATTTTCATTTCTTCCCTCTGGTAAGAAGATAAAGCGCGGCGTTGAGTTTCGACTTTCGAAAATTGGGCGGTGCATACCCTTTTTTATGCCACATTCAGCACGAAAATTTAAAATTACTATTTATTTAGCTTCTAGATCGAGATATCCACCAGTTGACAAAAGGTCCAATGGTCAGCATGTACTACACGAACAACCCGAGACTGTCCGCTTACCGCAGTGACTCCTCTATGTACAACCATCAAGCGCACTCCTCGCACTCTCAGATTTCTACACCTCTAGTACCACAGTCGGTTAGTCATTTTATATGAAACATAATGTTTAGTTTTTAATTATTTATTTGTATATCTGTGGGTTTGATCGCTATTTGAGTGAATTATTTGTATTTATTTCCACGCTCTGTTAAGATCAAATGAAACGATGCAATGACCGAAAGCGAAGGAATGAGTATCTAGGTTCCCTCTACTCACCCTTCTGCACACGCAAAACAAGTTAAATATGCAGGATAATTGAAATAAAAAATAGATTTTGTTTAGTGTTACTTTAGTAAATATTTGTCCCTTATAGACCTTTTTTAGTTCCATAATTAAATGTTTATGTTCATTTATATATTTATTCATTATTTTAAAACGTAAATTAACAGACTGATTTTGATATTTTGTGTTCATTATATATTTATAATAATTATAATTTATTAAATTTTTCTACTTACAGGCGTCAGCGTGTCCTTTAGTCGTGGAAATGGATCGTTTGGCAGTATCTGAAGGCGGTTCTTCTCCGCCCTCTATGATACAAATGCCACATCAAACGCACCAAACGCATCAAACGCACCAAACGCATCAAGCGCACCAAACGCATCAAGCGCACCAAACGCATCAAACGCATCAATCGCATCAGTCTCACCAGTCTCACCAATCACATCAATCGCACCAATCGCATCAGTCTTTGCCCAGACTGAAAGATTCAAGGTGCAAATATTGAAATATGTAAAAATACCAACAATTGATGATTTTTATTCGGGGCTAATAATTGTAACACTAAAAATATATACTAGCAGAACCTTCAGGTTTAAGTTAAACAGTGGATCCAAAAAGTAAAAGTTGTTTTACTTATCTTAAGTGATAGTTGTTACAAGCACAAAAATATAAGGAGTAGCAAGTTGCAACTAACTATATTTGGTTAAATATATTCCTCAAGTTATTTATTGTTTTTTAAAGTAGTTCGATGTTTTTTAGATTAAACCCACACATTCGTTAAATAGAATAATTGAAACCAAGGAGCACTTATTGAAATGTATAATGTAGTAAATTAATTACATTTATAAGTTGTGAATTGGGATTGTTTTTAGAGTCTTAATAGTAGTCGTAGCAGTGGGGCGATCAATTACGTTATTCTAAATATCGTAATATGTAAAATGACATCTATAACAACAATAATGTTCTATTACAGATACAAAGGAAAACGTCTATATCCATCAGTCCCTAATCAGCCGTCGGAAGCATCTGCGCATTTTATGTTTGAATTGGCTAAATCTGTACTGTTTAAAGCTGGAGGGTCTTCAAGTACAAGTCTTTTCACACAGACTTCGTGTGCAAGAGAACACCATGGCCCGCATAGGTAATTGGTTTTAGCATTTCCTCGTATCTTGTATATAGCATAGTAGGAAGAGAAAAGCTAATGTCAAAACCGTACATTATCCACTTTCCGCCGTGATATAGCGTGTTGAGTGGCGAAACTCAAGTAAGGATGAACAACGTGCAAATGTGGTTTGGTAACATTGTGAAAAAAATACAAAAACATTTTAGAGCGAGAGCGAGTTGTAAGAAAGGCAGGGTGAAACGTCAATTGATCTCCGAGAACACAGTATTTATGATACTGGAAGAAGGTCGTTTATAAAATATGAGGACTCCTTAAGGACATGTATGAAGCTTAATGACAGTGGACTGTTTCATTCTTGCCGTTGTGTCACATGACGGCGTATACTGAACTAGAAGCGAAACAAAGAAAATAACATAAAATTTCTTATTTTAATATTTTTAGAGGTTTGCATATGGCTGCGTTCCAACTGGGACTCTACGCGTTAGGATTACACAATTGTGTCAGCGCAAATTGGTTAAGCCGAACCTACTCATCACATGTAAGCTGGATCACAGGTACAATAAAGTTTTCATATACATATATTCTGTACCGGGTGTGACCCTAATAACCGATCCTAAGCCTGGCAAGTCCTGTTGCTCCTGGGCAAATTGACACGCGACCCCTGACTCTTCGAGCTATCATTATTCTCTCTCGAGCAGTACTTATTTTCTTAAATCATTTAAAAAGAATGTCGAAATTATTAAAATAATAATATAACTTCAAACGAAGCGTTTGGACGATTTCCAAAAGGCGCGGGTTCAAATCCCATTTTCTAAAAAGTATTATGTACAAGTTTATTCTGGTTCTATTTTTTATGATGACTCACACTAATTGTAAAACTCGACTTACACCCCGTCTATATGCAAGTAGACTTATCAACCTATTTATTGTGTTTATCTTTAAGTTATATATCTTTTTCAGGTCAAGCAATGGATATTGGGGCGCCAGCAATATTATTTTTAATTGACGCTTGGGAAGGTCATCTTACTCCACCAGAAGCTGCGGGTATCGCAGATAAGGTAAGATTTGCTTTCCTAAATGTGAAATAACATTTAAGAAATGTAAAAAATAAGGTAAAACCAAATAAAAAATACGTAACGGAACTCGAACCTCGTCTATTGGATACCGTTCAGATGCCAACCAAGACATAATATGTTCCTAATAAGCTATGTCAAAATTGGTATACACTTGTAACAGATTATCCTAGTTATTAGCATCTCTGTAGAGAGATAACAAATTTACATTATACGAAATTTATTGGTGAGAACGATAATTTGGTAAGAGATATAATAGATCCTCTTTTTGAATAGTTTTAACATTTAAATGCTGGGATGGTTTCGTTTAATAAAATACCGGACGTGGTTCCCAACAGGCGTCATCAGGCTGCGACGTGCACATGGTGCGCGCGGCGGCCGAGCTGGCGCTGTCGGTGCTGCCGCACGCGCACGCTCTCAACTACAACGAGATACAACGCGCCGTGCTGCAGTGCAAGGAGCAGAGCGATGCTATGCTGGAGCGCGCCTGCCTCACCGTCGAGGCGGCCGCCAAAGGTGCGTATGCGTTTTAAGGGTGGGCAGGAACCTACTCTTGAATTACTCTAGTAAGTGGCGGATCTCGAGGCCGGTGGACGTAGGAAAATTAAAATAATATATTCCCCTGTAGTGTATATGAGTGCTTTTGTTCTGTCTTCCTGGTATCTTGTCTATTGTAAAGCTTAGCATATTTTTATGTAGCTTGGCAGAGGGAACTTGAGATCCTAGTGTTAAGACACTTCCAATGCCTGTTGCGCTTACATGACCCTGTGCCACGACAGAATTCGACGGAAGTGGGGAGTGGAGTGTCGAAACTTAAGCTGAAACAAAATAACAAAAATTTCAATTTTTTCCATCCAGGTGGCGGTGTATACCCTGAAGTGTTATATACGGTAGCCCGCTACTGGCACGAGTTGTACTTGCGTCAAGCGAGTGAGGAGGGCGAAGGGGCGGCGGAGGAGACACAGTACCGTGCTCCTCCCCCCCTCACCTTGTCCCTGCCCTACCCCCTGCCTTACCCTTTTGCGTACCACCCCTATCCTCCCCCGATATACCAGCTGCAAGTTACACATCCTCCTCAGGTGAGTAATTTATAATAACAATCTTTAGTGTATCTTTTATAATTAATTGAAAATAAATACACTCATTCATGCTGAAATATCTATCATCGTAATCATCATACGTCACATAATAATCATAGATGCTACAACCGCAGCTGTTTTCTAATATAAATGCTGCACCAAATGTTCATATCAGAATCTTGAAAGAGTAGTATAAAAACCTGTTGAAAAGTTGTTTCAATCATTCAGTCGTTAACTTGCTTGACCGCTTATAAGAATCTGTTCTATAACAGAAGAAAAAAAAATGAAAAGTGTAAGTTTTCATCATGTTTTTTTGCAGTTCGGAGCAGCAGCGACAGCACACCCGGGAACACAATTTGCATTACAGCCGTACTTCGTGCGTGGCATCGTCGCACCCACGCACGCACACCCCCAACATCCCCAACACCCCCAACACCCTCAACATCCCCAGCACCCTCAACATCCTCAACACCCTCAACACCCTCAGCACCCCCAACACGTGCCGATTGCACAGCACGTCACCCACGCGACTATTCAGACGCATGCGGCGCATCCTCAACCTATAGCGGTTAATGTAAGTATTATTTAGTTTTTTATGAACATGAATGTAAAAAGTAAACTTCTTATTTATATAATATGTCCGTATTTATAAAGGCCGTCTAGTCTTAAATGTGATGGTTATGGGTTTGTTTGTTTGGTACCTTCATAATATAGTTGTTTAATCAACGAATATATTCTGAAGAATTTCAAATATAATAGAAGCTAATGACCCCAGAGCTTAATATTTACCCCCGGCTAGACACCTCTAAAGTAACTAACTTTGTGGCAATGGACAAAGTCATTTCTTATATTATTGCCATGAAAATTTAAAAAAATACCCTTATAATATAACGAAAGTTAGGTACGGTTCTGGGTTCGATCCCCACTTGAGGAAGTGAAATATTTATTTACGTTTATATTTCCATTTCTTCGCTCTGGTGTCGAGGCAAAGCGCGGCGTTGAGTTCTGCTACTCAACTCGCAATGCCTCCAGAATTCGGCAGAAAGTAGGTAACGGAGTGTACACTAGGTTCCCTCTGTCTACCCTGCTGTGTGCGGAGTACAGCGTGAAGCTGATTTGATTTAATTTCATATAAAATAACGAAGGTCTCACGCAATGCCTTTGTCTTACCGGAGCAGGGTAATAAAAATGATTCAAACATTACTTTCCTAGGCAAACGCTGTCCCACTGAACACATACACACATTTGAACAACTTTTGTTCAAACGGAATTTCATTATTTCTTATAATTTAGCTTGCATATTATGGTTTTTCATCAAATGTTCCATGTCAATGGAATTTCGATCTTTGCTTTCCATGTCAATGGAAAATGCCTGTCACGCTGAATATTTTTTTTATACTCGGCTTTTTATTATTTCTTATAGTGTAGCCACTAACAGGTTCTACATCAGGTGTTCCATCTTCAGAATCGATAATAGTCTACATTCTGTCCAGATCTAATCACTATACAAAAAAAGTTTCATTCAAATCCGTCTCATAGTTCCTAAGTTTTCAAAGAGACGAATAAAAATTGAAAAATCATACATTCATACACAAATTTTTTTGGAAATATATTCAATGTACAGACAAAATATTTTTACTGAATATATTATAGAAACATTACACAATAACATGGTTATGTCTATAATGTAACCTTTCTCTGTCTCCACAGGAAAGTGTTGTATTTCAACAGCATCCTGCTCCAATACCGCCGCCACTGCCTGCCAGTCACCCCGTGCCTCAGCCGGGAGTTAGCGCCGTAAATGTGGCGGGGGTGAACGCAGTGGGTACTGTTGCTACTATTGGCACCGTGGGTACAATGACTGCAATGGGTACTGTGAGTGCGATGGGTGCAGTAGGGGCGGTGGGAACAATAGGCACTGTCGGCACTATGGGCACAGTGGGCAACGTAGGTGCGATGGGAACAGTGGGTAATATGGGTACAATAGGTACAGTGGGTACCGTCAACGCGGTGAGCGGGGTCGGTGCAGTGAGTACGGTGGGCACGAATGGCGGACCACCGGCATTACCCCAAGCTCAACTTAGAAGACTGTTAGCGGCGTATCGTGTTGGGATGCTTGCATTAGAGACGCAAGCGCGACGTGTTCATGATGACCGTCCACAGAATAAATTTGGAAGGTAAATATAATGTAGTGGACATTAATGTTATTCAAAATTTATTATAATTATTGGCTTTATGATTTTTTAATAATTTAGAATAACAAATGATATACTATCCATACTACCTACATGTATATCTATGTTTTATAATATATATATAGCATTGTTTTATATATATAGCATAATATATATATAGCATTGTTTTGTTTGAACGCGCTATTTTTTTATGAAAATACTGAATGGATCAAAAAAATCTGCAATAAAGTATCTGCAGTGCAGTATAATTACCCCCTAACTCGAAAGCGCGATGTCCAGCTCCGCCACTTTCTCTACTTTAGGATGAGTGGACACTAGAATGTCTTAAAATAAGGTTCTCTCTGCCCATACCGCTATATGCAGGATACAGATGAACCTAAAAAAACACTAATTACAGGAATCCTCCATATGGCGAGCACGTGAAATGGCTCCTGCGCATTTCGAAACGTCTGGGCGCTCAGTATCTACACCAGTTCTGCGTATGCGCAGTCAACTCAGTAGTGTCTCCCTTTGTATTGTATGAATTGTGCGTGGAGTCTGCTCATTGGTTGGCCCGGGGTGGTCCTCATCATCTAGTTATGCAACATTTACGGGGCACGCTAGCGCCTTTGGTGCATAAGTGCCAGCAAATGTGAGTGTTGTATTGTTTTAGTTATTTAATTATTGTGTTAAGTGCAGCGTTAAGTACCGCTACTCACTGCAATGTCTCGAACATTTGGCGGAAAGTGAGGAATAAATTGTCTTAACAAGAAGTTGCTTACATTGCTATATGCAAGATGCAGCAAGAAACGTGAAAAAGTATTGTCTTCACTCATTATGTGTAAGTTATTAATAGCTGAAGCACAAAATACATTGTGATATTTGGATTGAAAAGTGTTCGTGGCATCAAGCCAATTTTGAAATAATGTTAGTAAGTTAATTTTATAACAAAATTGGAAATATTATTTGTTGTACAAATGTAAACATTTTATTTTAATAAAGATAAAAGATAAGTTATAGTTAGTAACGATAAGTTATATTCATTTATTATTAACTGTTTCCAATTAGGTACATCCAGTGCATACATCAGAAATTATATCACTTAACCTCAGTTGAATACGAAGAGTTCGTGGGTATCGTACTGTCGGCGCGGACAGCATTCCAGCTCACGCCAGAAGGCAACACACAATTTAAAGAATGGCTCGCCTCTTTACGCAGGTCTGTACCTATAATATTAACAAAAACCCTGTGAAGAAATCAGTGCCTATTACGAGGTCTCATCATAATGTGTTTTATTTACTATGGCATTAAAAATCAATGTTTTTATAAGTTATCCTAATATACTATATTGTGTTGACTAGATCAAAATCATGCAAGAAGGACCTTTGGACGCAGCTTAACGCCGCGCTGCAGACGAACGGCAAATGACGCCGGCAGCCGATAGTTTGTAGGATGCGGTGCGCCGCGCGCAAACTGTCACATTCACGACGCTGGCCGCGCTGTCCCCGGTGCCGCTCGCTACATCCCCTCTAACCATCCCGCCTCCCCGACCACCCCCTACGACTTCCGGCAACCCCCGACACCTCCCGACGACTCTCGACTACTCCCGATAACTCCCGACGCCCCTCGACGACTCGATTGTTCAGTCGCACTAATAAATTGCTGATATGTAGCTTAAATTATTATTTTTATTTATATACACATATATTATATTTGGTATAATTTTGTTATTTATTTACTGATAATTCATAGATTTTTTTGGATGCCAACTTTTCATCGTTTGCGGATTTTAGTGGACATCGGTTTATAATTTGTAATATTATTTTTAAGTAAAAGGGAAGTGTCTTGAAATTTTAAACAAATATTAATAATTCGATGTCTATTCCATTATTGTATGCAGGCAACGAAATTTCAGTTACTATGTAAACTTTAAAAACTGTTATCTAGTAGTCAATTTAGTGAATGATATATACATATATATATTTTAATTTTCTTATTAGCTTCAGTTTAATTGCGTCCACAACATCCTAATATAAATTAATACAAGTAATTGTGATTTCATGTCTGTCTATTTATACCTTACTCACACACACACACATTTGTAAATTATTTCTTCTATTATTAAATCGTTGAAATCATTAAATAGAAAATATACGTGTCATAATTTTTAAAAATGTTTATAAATTTAAATTGAATACCATTATTTTATATCCGTATATACTTAATGACTATGACGATTTAATAATTAGAATGTTCCGGTTGAAATTTATGTTGGTACATGTATTTCTACTTTCAATTAATTGTAATGTTAAAATTATTTGTAATTTAGGTCTAAACGCTAACGGAAACGGTCAATAGTTTATATTTATCTACTTAGTTTTATTGTTTACATAATCTAAAACACTATTTTATTATTCGAATGAGATAATATGATAGTCTTATTTATTATTAGACAAATATTTTATATTCAAATCATGGCATCCAGACTTAAATTACAAATATTAAGACATCTTCAAAATACCTCTGTTAGTTTTATTCGAATTAAAACGTCGATCTCAAATAAATAAAGATTGAATTTGTATACCCACAAAAAATGTTGCTAGCTCCGGGACATCCCGGCATATGAGGCCCCTTCCAATAATTTTTTACTATAGTACTTACTCAAATTAATACTTTTCTGTGGTTAATAATAGTCATTCAAACAGTTATTGTAATTTTAAATAATGTTAGTTTTCTTGTTAATTATTAAGAATTTACTAAAAACTGGTTATATGTATTTGAATATTCCCGAGTTACTTAATTAAAACTTTGTTATGATCTTCCTTTACATATTTAACTAACAATAAAGCTCATTTTAAGGTTGTGTACTATGTAGTTTGAAGTTTCATTGTAACTAAATTACTTTGAAGCCGTCGTGGCGCAGTGGAACAGCGTCTGACTGTAAACGCGACGGTTGCGGGTTCGATTCCCACTCGGGGAATGAGGTATTTTCATTTCCCCACTCTGGTAAAAAATCAAAGTGCGGCGTTGAGTTACTCCACTCAACACGCTATGTCTAAACTTAAAAATTTGGCGGGAAATGGAGTGTCCTTGCTCTAGGTTTGCTCTGCCTATCCCGCCATATGCGGGATACAGCGTGAAGCTAAAACACTTAGCTCGATAGTAATTGTTCTTAATAAGGGAGCTCGCAACATTTGTCATGGTTAACGCTTGCTATGCTTAATTCTACTAATATATATTTAATGTCAGTGTTTAATTTAGATTTAATATTCAGATTCGTGTAATGTTGGAAATAGCACAAAATAAGTTTTTTTAGATTAATTCCGCATTCTTCGGTACACGTTGATACTTAACTAGTCAGCTTTTGGAACTCATCGGTTAGACTCTGGAGTTGGCTACTCCATTTTAAATATTTTTTTTATATAAGACTTATGCATTTTAATACCTCATTGTTTAAGATCTCGAGAAGTATTGGAATATCTATATATCTATATAAATTAAATGTTAATCCATATCTTCCTTTATTATTCATTTATGAATATCGAGTTTTAGATAAAACTTTATAATTTTAATTTGATAATAGTGATCAATTCATTAATTTAAATTTTTAAACTTATGGAGACATATTTTACGATCGAATGATATTTATAATAAGATTTCTTTTGTAAAAAATAAACAACGATCAAACGAATTACAACAAAGTAAATTATGAGGTTAAAAAATATATAATAATAAAAAATGCAAAGTCTTAGTAGCTAATTTACTTTAGATCTCCGATACGTTAGAGATTTCAACTGTTTTTGCTTGTTGTATTCGCATTTTACTCTTATTATTATTAATTTTTTTTCTGACTGATTTTAAACGTGAAAAATGTACTTTGTAACACGTAATAATTTAAGTGAACATTTAAGACCTACAAGACGTCAAGAAGTCTTGTTTGGCATCAAAAAATTATGTGTTAAACATCGTAAAACAATATGATATTCTATAAAAGTAGTATACTTTAAACTTAAATTGATTTAGAATTATTTTATATATTATATTTTAGCAAAAAGTAGCTTAATTTCGATTCGTTATAAACTAACGTATACGTGTATGATGAGTTTCATATTTGCTTATGGTACGTTTTTGTTTTGTAAACGTTTTGTAGCGCGAATTCCCTTTTTGTAATACTTTGGCATGTTTTAAAATTATCAATATATTGTATTGTATTTTATACAATTTGCCCCCCTAAGTCTGGGATACGCGGTATTGCCGCCACGTGAAAGGTGGCATGTGAAATTCAAAATTTACCATAGTCCATTTTATATCGATTGGCTAAGACGTTTCAAGTGACCTAAAATAGTCGTTAAGACTACAGATTTATTAGACAGATTGTAGAGACAACCGTCGATTCACTATTTTTGATATAATCTTGTCGAAATTTGCCGTTTCATGGATGTTTAATTAGTAAGGAGTTGCGGAAATACACGTGACGTTCGTTCGATTAGCTAGAGTAACTTTATTTACAACTTTATATTATAATGTGGATGGATAGAACAAATTCGTATCTGAACGAGAAAACACGTATCTCAACGTATGTAGGTATATTCATATTTCACATTTGTATTAATGCCGTATACATTATTATATAAAAGAATAATTCTAACAATTATAACGGCCTTTTCTAATTCAGATGCGAATTTATTCTCAAAAGTTATAATGTGTATTATTATATTATCGTAATGCAACGTAGCAACTTGAGAGCCTTTAAAATATTATATTAAAAATATTAGGAGAGTGTCGGCAACAAATTATTCTGTCATTTCAATAAACTTCCATCACTTATATTGAATTGATGTAGATTTTGATGTCTCTTGATACCTACATGTATTTAATTATAAGACGATCGTTGAAGATCAAACGTTTAAGATCTTCTACCGCCAAAAGCAATATTAAATAATATCATTGTATTAGTAGTTACACTTAATGTACTACGATTTTATTAAATACATTTGTTGACATTTAAGAAGAGTTATATTGCATTTTTATGCTGATATAGAATAGTAATTGTCTAGAAATGTTTCGTATTATTACCTGAAGTTGATATGAGTGAACAAAGTAAAATTGATGCCGAGGTTTGTAACAGTAGTAAGCACTTTAAGTATCTATATGTCACAGATTTCGTATCTCTAAAATTTGGCCACAATAATATCCTATACACTGACTGAATGTTAATAAAGTTTAGTTTATAATTCAGGTTGCTTGATAAAAAATATGACCAACACTCGGCGATGTTTATTGGTAATATTTTAAAAACTTGTAAAAATATGGTACTTTACAGAGTCGATAAAGGCCTGTCATTAGAAAATCTAATTGTTTATTGTATCCTCATTGCTTTCGCTAGAATCGCTTAGAATTTTGTCAAAGCATACGCGTTGAAATGATTGAGTTTGTTGCCGGCCGGCGTCAAATAGTATAGGTTCAATATTTTTTATTAATTAGGTGTTTGTGAATTCATTAAGCGTGGATGTTCTTTACATTCAGTAGTTAGTAAATTTTAGAATGCTAGTTAGTATAAATTCACGTTTGCAAAACATTCAATGGAGCGCTGTGGCGACCCTTGGATTCGGCCTTCTATTCGAACATAAATGTTTGATAAAATTCTTATAGATTCCCGTAAACAACAATAGTGTACTTACTGTTACCGGGCTTAGTTTTCGTTACCGATTCGTTAATAATGCTTTTTGAGATTTCAATTAATTAAACATTAAAAGTTTTAATAAGATAGGATGTAGCATAATAAACAATATAAACAGAATTGTTTTTTTTTTAAATTATTATAGCGTTAGATGCATGTTAAATGGAACACATAAAAAATGAATACATCACAATAACTTGCCGTCCATGTTATTTTGCGAATCTGTACATTAGTTGCGACAGTCATTTCTCATCCTACATTAAGGTAACGAAACATAATTTGTCATATATTTATATTTGAATATTTCTGAATTGTATACATTAATAATATTATGCTCGACGGGCATTATTAACATTTTCTGGTAGCTTTACAGCATGTTTCCACTCCGGCATGAAAAATGCTTGAAGTAAATTTGTCTCAAAAACTATTTTTACACTAATATATGATATGAAAAATATAGAATATATAGTAGTTTCCTAATTGTAAGACGTTAGTGCGGAGCATATTTTAATTAGACATTTAATGCATGTCATAGTTATAATTCGCTCATTTCTAGCAAGATTGCAAACTGTTGTGGTAGTTTTTTGCAGAAAGTTGATATTTTACATATCATTTGGTCTTTTGCTACACTGTCTGCGTGCACTTGCTACGTTTTTGGTTACTTTAACACTCAGTTTATTATCAGTATGCAGAATAGTACCCGCTTACAATTATGATTTTATTTTGTGTAATATCTAAAAGTTGTTTAAGCCTAAGCGATAATAGTCTTTACATACATCTTTATTATTATTTTTTAAATATTTAAGCTGCTCACACTTTTTCTTGAGTGCCTAAATTGTTCTAAAATGATTCCGATTGTAAACATGTGTTATAAAAAATTGTATGTCTTAAAGATTTTGTGGATACAAACATGGGCCTCTCGTTTTTATAATGTAATAATTTAGATACAAAAAAAAGCACTTTACTTCTCTGGTTACATAGTCTTACCCAGGTGTATAAAATATCTAGTCGACCTAGAGAATTGTTTTGAGTGCATAATGGTATTAAGTAACAAATCTACGTCACATCACAGTCAAAAGTATTACAATAGATCAAATATACTTCGATATATCGATGATGCATAATTTTATACATCTGGATTGTAGTTTAATTATACACTTCGTGAAGTGTGTCGTCCGCCTATTAAATGTGTAACCATTACGATTGAAATGGCTACTTGTTAGTGTACGTAATACGTTTATATATAGTATTGTATCGTCCATATTATATCCATTCGCAATCGACATAGAGGTGCCGTGAACGAAATAACTGTCCGCTAAGAGAATACTCTTGGTTAATACTACTTGCCCACCCATTGGAAATATTTGTATGGTATTCCGTCACAATCCGCTATATTAAATTAATTTAAACTGCTGCCTGCCTCCATGTCATTTCTGCTGAACTAAAGACTGAGAAGATCGCTATGCGATATAGTCAAGAAGTACTCTTTACCGGAATAAAATCGAATCTATAAAATATTATTATATCAAATGCGAATCTATAAAATATTATTATATTTGATTTCTTTTTTGTAGCAACACTTTAAAATTACCATATGAATATAATTTTAAAATATTTAATTATTTTATGCTACATACTATGTTTAGTTTAACATAAATGGTACGTTTTTATTCCTTAAAGAGTTCAATTAATAAAGTCTTAGTTTACAATCACCAGGATGTCCGCAAACAACGAACGCCTCAATATCTCATTTAGTTAAAATCAAATCATGCTTGTTTCACGACATCCTGCCTATATATATATAATTATATATATCATATAGGAGTGCCCATACATTTTATATAATTATTATAAGCACTAGTGCTCTTTTGTCATAAATGGTTGTAATTATGAAGTTATGATTATTAGTAAAACTATAGACTGTTATGCACTATTTCTGGTTCGATCGTTTCAGCTGGTGTTGCCAAAGCTGGTCAGCAACAGCACTTGGCTCGGCTTGGCAACGCCGGCCTCACCTCCTATCGCGCATGTTGTGGCGTTTCGTGCAATTTCCCTCATTCTCAATGCTTTGTGATGACAAGATCGTGTCGTGATCGTGGATGGCCCGCGGGCCTGCAGTTGCATGCGGGACTACAACGTGTGCTCATAAAAAGTTTGGTACATTTCCTATTTGTCTATATGAATATCTTTCCACGTTTACTATATGTTTTTACTCGAGACTAAATATTTTGACCTCTAGATAATTTTAATGATTACTTTTACTGATACACCTAAGTCTTTTTTGGCAAAATATTTGAAGTAACATTATTTAATTATTCAATATACTTATTCTATATTTAAGAAAACAGTGTTTTATTTCTTTTTCAAACATATAATTTAAACGTTACATTATTACAGTACGCGAGGTATAAGCTGAGCTTTGTATCTGTGTGCGTTCATATGTATAGTGTACGTGTATACAAGTATATGCAAAGCTTAGCTTATGTCCCGCAAATTGTACAAAGGACTCCCCATTTTTCGCCGAGTTCTGGAGATATTGTGTATTAAGTTGAAATCAATACCGCGTTTGCCTCAAGACCAGAGCAAAGAAAGGAAATATTAAATATTTAATTTCCACGAATGGAAATCGAACCCACAACCAGTCGCGTTTCAATTTCAGACTTGTGTCCCTGTACCATGGCTGGACTCGTATTTGCTTAAAGTATTACATTATATAAACAAAAATGATATCTATATGATACCTATATTTGATGTTAGTATTAGTGAACGACTTAGGTTCACTAATACTAACATCAATATATAAGATTTATATATTCTTACTATACTTTAGGCCCTTTTACACATCATCTCAAGATAAGCAAGCACGTGCAGGCCATGCACTGTAATAAAGTCGATAGTAGCTGCTTTATCTCGAGATAACATTTTACCTATATTCCTTAAATGGTATAAGGTATATTTTGCAGTGTTGCAAAAATTACCTTACAAATTATGTCATGTACCTAATATTTTAATAGGACTACTCTTCAAAAGTCTTAATTAATTAGTTACGTTTAATAATTGTAACTTTTTTATACTCTAAAGAAAAGAAGAGAATTTTCAGGTATGTTTATTATCTAAATTCTAAATAATTTATATGTAGTTCAAGCGATCATCAAAAGGACCTAATGGCCACATTATCACATTATTAGTAACAGTACGGTAGTACCGGAAAACCTAGGTATGTTACGAGAATGAATACGGTGAATAACTGAATAAAATCTAGAAAAAATAGTACCTGCCCTAAAGTTAATAAGTGAAACATAATATTTATATATAGCATATTTAATAAAATTTAAACTTTGCGAAAATAAAATTAAGTAAGGTAAATGTTCGGCTGTTTAAGGCTCATAACTTTAAACTATTGTAAATACATTATTAAAGGTTATATGAATTTGCAAATTTTACTGTGATCAAAGTGGGTCTCTTGGCAGTAATTTAATGTGTGAAATATGCGGCTTAACTTAAGCTTAATTTTTATATTAATTTATTTGTGGACCTCTTGTTTGAACCCTACTTCGTGATATAATTTAGCTCTGTTTCTAACTTCGTGAGTTTGTGGCCCCTATTTCGGGTCACAAGTTTCTACCCCGCGAGAAAGGTTTTACAATAAAAAAAATAAACACCTTTATAGGTTTTGATTGTAAAGAATTTGTAAATAAAAAAAATAAAAGTTACATCAGCTTAACAACATTAAAACTTATATAAAAAAAATCAAATTAAATCATCTTCACGCTGTATCCCACTCACACCAGGGTAGGCAAATGGAACCTAGTGTTTTTAAGACACCCCGTTACCCACTTTCTGCGGAATTCCAGAGGCATTGCATGTTAAGTGGCAGAACTCAACGCCGCGCTTTGCCTAAAATATAAATTTAAATAAATATTTTCTATACTATTTCTATTTTCATCTCCTTGAGTGGGGATCGAACCACCAACCAGTCGGTTTTACAGTCACACTTTGTACCCCTGGCCACGACTGGCCTCAATTTTTATAATTTACAAATTATTAAAGCTCAGTTTTAAAAAAAACTACATTTTTGAACTTTTATATACTTTTTTTATAAAAAATATATATATAAAAAAGCTCAAAATTCAAGTTTAATTTTTTGAAGCTAGCTATGCCAGTTTATAGAACTATATATTTGGCTAATGGCTTTTATTTTCGCAACCAGTTTAGTATATTCTTGAAAAAATAAAAAGATCTTTATTTAGACTTATAACAAGACTAAGATAAACAATATTAACAAAGACAGAGAAGTCAATGTGTTGATTTTACGTAAATTTATTTGTCACGAAGTTAGAGAAAATAATGAAATGTAGGGGATCTTGTTTCGTGTTACTGATTTTGATAACTTCCGCATTTCTTTTCTATTGAGTATTTTTTACATTATGTAAAGTAATCATTAACTACCATGTATATTCGATAAAATACACAAA
This sequence comes from Heliconius nattereri, assembly GCA_013403645.1. Lineage (NCBI taxonomy): Eukaryota > Metazoa > Arthropoda > Insecta > Lepidoptera > Nymphalidae > Heliconius > Heliconius nattereri. The sequence continues at coordinate 9,346,885 of JAAIXI010000234.1, read as the reverse complement.
AATAAATTATAAAGGTTGATTAAAAAACAAAGTTGCATTGGCAGTACCTATACGAATTTAGCTTTAAATTATCAATTCATGTTAGCTTTAAAATATTAATATTGAAATTTAAGTGAACAAAATATATACCGAATTTCAATCATGAGAAACTTTAATAAATACAGTAACTGATTTTAAGCTTTAAATATCTCAATTATAACATAAATATAAATTTATTAAAAAGTATCTAAGGCCTAATTCGGCAGTAACACGAAATAGCGGACTCTTGATAAATAAAATGACTGCTATTTCGTGAATCGATTTATTGCAATTTTAAAAGAATTTTATGCTTCCATCTAATCTTCCATCATCTTTTAAATAAAATGTTTTCTTATAGAATAAAAAAAAGCATATATTCAATGTTCGAATAACTTACCTTTGTCTTTCTACAACGTTAAGAAATTCTTACGCTAGTCTTACGGTGGTAAGCAACGCAGACACGTTACACTGGAGTTCGTAGACAACTCTGCGTTTAAAATGTCGCTAAACGCTCAATCTTATCATTAAAATATTGTAGTAGACATTTGAAAGTATAAAGATTATATACCAATATATACTTTACGTAAATAATACTTAAATTGCTTATTATTTATGCCAGAAGCAAAACTCACGAAACGACGTACTAGCACGAAGTTACCGTCACTTACCTTAGTTGTTTCTTTAAGTAGTTAAGCTAGGCCATTTGCGTCAATAATAGTTTATGTTTATTAATATCAATATATCTTAAAATAACATTTGCTACAAAGCAATAACATAAACTTCTATTTTTACATATTTTGATAAATATATAATGAGAATAAATTCGTCTGGCAATCTGCTTAGAGATATATTATTTTATTTATTAAAAACCTTTCATTTATTTTTTTAATAATATCTATTACATAAATAATGACCTACCAGGATTTACATCTATTTAATTCTTAACTTACTTCGGCCGTCAAATTACGACATACCTACCAAGTGGTTCTAAAGCGTTTCCGTCCGGAATAGCGAAGTGGCTTGCCCGCTGAAACGTTCATATTTCTGAAGATTTTAGAGCCGGCTGGTCACGTACGAGGGTCCCCAGCGGCGGCGTCATTAGGTATGCGGGGTTGTGGACGAGCCGACCACCGCCGCACATCCGCCACCGCATTTTCATTTCTTTGTCTTTGATAAATAGAAATTAGGTGCTTATATATGTTCATATATGTGTGTCCTTTCGTCCAGATTTTTTTTATTTTGTTGTTAGGTATATCTATTTATGATGAATTTTTGTTGAAAATAGTAATAAGTATACGCTGAGGATTTATATACTTTCGATGTTATTGTCGAAATGACAAGAGCGCACTAATTGATTCGTGTAGAATATGGTATATAATTAAAAGAAAATAATTAAATCAGCTTCACGCTGTATCCCGCACGCAGCATGGTAGGCAGATGGAACCAAGTGTTAAGACGTTTTCTCCATTTCCTTTTGACGCATTCTCACGGAACTCAACGCCGCGCTTTGTCTCGACACCAGAGTTTGATTCTAATGATTTTCTGGAGTGGATATCGAGCCCACAACGAGTCGCGTTTGCAGTCACACACTTGTGCCCCTGCACCATGACTGGCCTCTGGTATATTAATTTTCGTTATTACTTATTGTACGTATAGCATATTTACTATTGTATATAATAGAAGAGATGAAAAAAATCTGCAAGCTTATCAAAAACTTAAGTACACACAAAAATTTCCATTCCATCATTTAAGGTTATACGTAAACAATAATAGATAAGATATCTATTTTAAGATTTGACTTTATTTGGTATCGGCTATAGGTAGTAGAGTTATTTGTACTAAGATGACAAGTGAGGTGAGGCCAGTCGTGGCGTAAAGGCACAAAGTGTGACTGCAAACGCGACGGATTGTGGGTTCGATTAACATTCGAGGAAATTAATTGTTTACTATTTTCATTTATTCGCTCTAGTGTCGAGGCAAATAGCGGCGTTGAGTTCCGTCCTCAACACGCTAGGCCGCCAGAATTCGATGGCAAATGGGAAACAGGTTCCCTTTGCCTACATTGCTGTGTGCGTGATACACCGGAACTCTGGTTAGATTTGCGTCGCTGTAAGTGTAGGTAGAGGGAAGAGTATTCTCCGTCTTCGAAAAATTTGCAAGCACTATGTTTTTGCTTATAAGGATGTCGACGGCGCGGCGGTAAGGGCGTCCCCTGTGGAAATCGAAACTCAGCCTGCGAACGGACTGTATTTCTACTATACAAGCGAGTATTCAATGTGTCTACAAATATAACTAAAAACGACACTATACTGACAACGATATCTTAAATAATATGATACTAGTAAAATTATTTTTAATAAATATGCTTAATAATTATATATGTATAACTAATAAAAGGAAAATTCAGTGCAAGATTGTACTTGTATCGATTTATTTACTCGGTCGTATGTATTTAACTTTAATTGTCAAATGATATGGCATCGCAAATAGCGCGTGCATCGCACAAACGTCACGTCACGTCGTCACGTCGTCAACAAATGTTTATTATACTTAAGTACTGATTAAATTTATCGTTTGATAAACATCACTGACGTACTTATACTTACTACTTGTTTGTGACAATAAACTATATGAAAACATATTGGAACGAAGTTCGTTACGGCAGGCTTGGAAGGGATAGGGATTTCGCTGCGTGACCGAACTAAAAAAATGTGGAATGAAACCGTAAAATGAGACGTGCGCAGGCGCGACAGTCGCATACACAGACGAGTAGTGTATAATACCTTTCTCTTTCTCCCTCTTTCTTTTTGTTCTCTCATCATTTTTTTGCATGATTGTGTGTTATTGTAGTTTTTCTTATCTTAAGTAATTTATTATTTCCTAAAATACTGAATTTCCTAAATACTTTCTTGTACTTAAATTAAATAAAACTTAACTTAAATAAAAACTAATCAGCAAAATTTAAGAGAAAAATCAAGGAAACCTACATAAAATAGAGCACGACTTTTTTTGCAATTTGTGTCGATTCTACATTAGCCGAAGGAACTTCGTTCCTACCTGGTTTTATCGGAGGCCAGTCATGGCGCAGGGCCCACATATGTTTCTGTAAACGCGACTGGTTGATTCTCATTCAGGAAAACGAATGAGAATGAAATATTTAATATTCTCATTTCATCGCTCTGGTGTCGATACAAAGCGCAGCGTTGAGTTCCGCCACTCAACATGCAATATCTCTAATAATAATAATAACTCTTTATTGTATACCCAAGAAAAGACACCGGCTGAAATTCGGCAGAAAGTGAGCAAAGTCTTGACACCACGCTCCCTGCAACATATAGGAAACAGTGAAAACAAACAAACAGAGTGAAGTTTTTACTTAGTTAAATTGCAGATAGCTAAAGTATTCTGTACAGTAGATACAGCTGAGTTTATGTATAGAATCAATTCCCTAAGATGAGCCAGCGCTATATATGGAGGATCCGCTGGGAAATTTGTTTGATTATTTGAAGTACTGCCTAATAGTTACAGCATAGTGCATTGCTAAGGACATACGGACTTACCTACTTGTACGGAACTATATGTATATCTATACATTTGAAAGACATAAAATATATAAGTGAATTGTAGACTAGATCGCGATACAAATGTCTTAACTTAATTACGTTTAACATTTTGTCGAAGATGAAGTACATATGTCTATTTAACTTTATAATATATTAAAAAAAATACTTAAACGTTGAAACTGTAAATAATCAAATATTGAAAGGTACTATAGGTACATAATCAAAACAAAAAAAATTCGAAATCGAAAAGTCATAGCAGTGTCTCTTGGACAAATGCCAAAAACTCCGAACACATATACCTACCTGCCTATATATAGAGGTGTTACAAAATATGATTCATGTACCACAGTTTTGGAACACAACACGCAATGTACATTTTTTTTACACATGTTACCAGCAATATCGTAGAGCGTGCGAGGTACATAAATATTGGCCCTGATATTGTAGGATACACATATAATCTAAGATTTTTTTTTGTGGTTTAAAAAATTGTAAAAAAAGCTTCACGCTGTATCCTCACCACGGGGGAGGGTAGGCATAATGTTAAGACACTTCGTTCCCCACTTACTGCCGAAATCTAGATAAGCGTGATAAGAGGCAAAACTCGCCGCGCTTTGCCTCCATACCAGAGCGAAGAATGAAAATATACATTTAAATAAGTATTTCATTCACGCTGAATGGGGATCGAAAAATCTGGTCCTTAAAAAAACCTCAGAAACATCTCTCTTAAAGTGGAGAACAGGGACATCACCTAACCTAACTTCACGATATTATTTCTATTTAAAATGCAAAATGTGGAAGACGTGTATTTTTTATACTACTAAGATGCAATAGGTATCACAGGTGGGTACTACTAAGACATCGTAAAGGTCATTTGATTTTCCGACGCCCCTCGCATAGCAGAGGACATACCTAATATAAATAGATAGATCAGGAAAACAGCCATCAACTAATAGAATGTATTTAAATGTTTCTTTATAAGTCAGTACTTAGATAAGATATATATAAGCATAGGTCATGATATTGTTAGATTAAATTATCTCGATTGCAAAACTTCAATTGTTTTAATATTAGATATCATTTGTTTATACGTATTTTAATTAGTATGTTGTGTTATTATTTATATATATAATGTTATATATATATATATATATATATATATATATATATATATATATTCTATATATATAAAAGGACTTGTCCTCACTAACTGAGGTAAGACGCACGCACAGCCGTAACCGCTGATGGTAGAAACATGACATTTGGACAGATGTTTACTTTCATAATCTGGATATCCACAAAGAAGGGATTTTGAAAAATTTTAACCCTAAAGGGGTAAAATAGGGGTTCAAAGTTTGTATGGAAAAAAAATTAAATCGGCACCGATTTTTATAAAATTTGAAATTTAGATTTTTAAAAGTATTTAATTGAACACGTGTTTCATCGTTTTCTAGAATTCTCCCTCTAAGGGTGCAAATAAAGGGTTGAAAGTTTGTATGGAAAAATTCTTAAATCGCCACCGATTTTTATAAAATTTAATATTTAGACTCTTAAAATATTTAATTGAACATGTGTTTCATGGTTTTCTAGAATTCACCCCTTAAGGGTACAAATAAGGGGTTGAAAGTTTGTATGGAAAAATCTTTAAATCGCAACTGATTTTTATAAAATTTTCAATTTAGACTCTTAAAAATATTTAATCGAACACAAGTTTCATGGGTTATTAGAATTCACCCCTAAATACGCAAGCGAAGCTGTGCGCGTCCGCTAGTATAGTATATAATGTTTTCCGTCGAGTGAAAATAAACAATTTAACATATTTTACAGTATACAAATAATGTGCTATTGTTTAGTTATTAGTTAGTTATAATATGTATATAGGAAAAACATTAGTTACAAATACGGATATTTATTATGAATGCACAATATATCCTCATTTATTCTATCACAGAATAAGTTCCTATTCCATTAATTACATGTCAATATAAAATATTATAATATAAAATAATAATATTCTATCTTTTATTCCGTAGGTACTTTGTCGGTTTTTCTTTAGTATTATCATGTATACTAACAGCTTCATTATACCTTTTATTCCCAGTCCGCTCGACGGCCGCAAGCCGAGGTTCGAGTTCCGCAGGGGGCGCCCTTACTGTCAACTTCCTTACAGGCAGCCACATAGTACTTGCATTTATTCAGGGACAGGGTACCCTCTTAGCTTAATTTTTATTTATATTTTTAATTAGCTATTTCTGTGCTCCAAGGGACCGTAAACCTGGATATTCGATATAAATTTCAGCTTGATACCTCGACCTGATCGTGAGATAAAGGTGAATCTTGACAGACGGACACACGAAAAACAAAACGATCCTATAAGATTTATGTTTTTCTTTTGAAGCATGGAACCGTAAAAAAATGCATTGAAATACAAATGAAGCTGCCAAAAAATGTTATAGTACACTTTTAGGTGTAAACAAAGTATAAATTATATCTATACATACATATTTATATGAATATATTAGTGGCTTTGTGTTATACCATTGTAGCGTCTATTATCATATTATAGATAATTATGCTGAGAATACTTGTCCTTAAGTGGATTGTGTCAATCGTTTACCTAAATAAAACCTTTTGATTAGGTTTTTTGATAGTGACATACATAGATTCTCAAATGTATGTAGGTATCACTCGGTCACAGTTCATAAACGATTTATTAAGTAGTGTTATTTATACATTAAATATTGATAATGATGCCTCAGTTTTAATATTTTTGTAATCTATTATTGTCTCAGATAACGCGTGTTTAAATTTATAAATATTTAAAATTCCTAATCTACCTAGGATTTAAGAAACATTTTTGAATATTTATATTAGGTTTATATTATACTAGCGGACCCAGACGCGGCTACGCCTGCTTGAAATATAAGAAGAATATTTATTAAATATATTTATGAAATTATTTTCAGTTTTCAACAGAATCAGTAAGAAAATATAAGCTTAAATAATCAAAATGTATAATAGGTAGAGACATATTATTAGAAAAAATATATGAGTTATTGAAATGAACCAACCAAAGAAGTAAACGTAACTAAAGGATATTCTTAATATTGGAAAAAGTACCTAAAGTTTTCCGTGCGTGCGTACTTAGATCTCGACTCTATGAAATAACTAAACATTTTTCTATATTAAATAGGATAATTTTTGCGAGCAATATCAAATAAAATCCCAGGACCAAACTTTGCACTACACTAAGAAAAGAAGAAGAGAACCAAAGTGTAGTTTAAATTAATTATAAACAGCAAATAATTACATAAAATTAACAATAATTCGAAAATGTATGAAAATTTATAAAAACCGTCATCTGCCTGTTCGCGTCGGTCATACTATGCCGCCTGAGGCTAGGTAATTTGGAATCAGTGACATCTCCATAATGATATATTAGAATGTTATACAGGAAACTATTATTTTAATCTAGATAAAATGCTAAAAGTGACTTTTATATTTATATTTTCATAAGGATGAATATCAAAATGTCGCGGTAACGGTCGCGTAGCGACGCGACGGTTGTTATTAACATGGCAGAATAAATTGCATGTCAAATTAGAAATAAGTATTTTAATATATTAGTTTATATGTGTAATGTAATGTTATATAGTCTATAGCACTTCTGAAGAATGCAGTTTTCATACAAAATAAAAACAAAGTAAATCGGACCAGTAGATCCAGAGAGCGTTCAAACAAACAAACAAACAAACTCTTCCGCTTTATTATATTAAGTATAGATATGCATACCAAATTTATGAGCAACATTACTATATCTAGATTAATTTGTCTAAATTTACTTATTATGGAAAGCAAACTTGTATTTTTACATATACTAAATGTCTTTAGTATATATAGGTTTTTTTTATCAAGCAAACTTATCATACAAATGTTAAATATATATATTTTTAGATAATGCTGACGTCAATAGGAGAGGTCTTCTCCTTAAAGAGCATGCACCGCGTACATGTCGCCGCGGCAGCGCCCGCGTGTCCGGCGACGTCGCGCACATGTGCCCGCTCCCATTGGCCGCGGCGAGGGCGTGCGCGCCGCCGCCTGTCTCTATATAATCACTAGTTTTCAATTCAAAGACAGCATTACTTGCTCGAGCGCCGCGTGTGGCTCTATATCGTATTTAGTATTATCACATATTATCATATCAGAACATTTTGCCTGACCTTACTTTAGTTACTGTATTTGAATATCGTTTTCTATTTATACACGAAAGGTAAGAATACATTTAGATTTTTATTACTTTTTTTTAGCTCCGCACGGTATAGCGTATGCAGCAGGGAAGTCAGATGCATAAACCTAGTGTTTATACACTCGGTTCGCCGTTTTTTCGAGGCATTGCATTGCGTATTCAGTGGTGGAACTCAACGCCGCACTTTGCCTTGTTATCAGAGGCAGTAAATTATAATTAATCTCTTATCGAACTCACAACCACTGCGTCTACGGTCACACGCCTGTGCCACTGAACCACGACGGCCCTATTACTTTTATTGTATTCAAAATAAAGTCCAGGCCAGTAAATGAGTCCACTCGAGAAAATGAGATAGATATTTAACTTAACTTAATTTATTTCTGCGCTCTGGTGTAGAGGAAAAAAAGCGCGGCGTTGAGTTCCGCCACTCAACTCTCAATCCTCTCTCGCCCAAGACTAGGCGTGAAAATATTTAAAAAAGAATATTTTTTTTATAAATTGCTTCAAATTATGCAGATTTATAAATCGCTATTAATTTCAGAATCGATTTGGAAAATGGCGTATTTACAATCAATGCCTAAATCGGAAACAATTAAACTACGAGAAAAACACATTGGGTAAGTATAAATAAATTTATTCCATTTCAATAACTCAGTCAAGTCGGCCCATTGACTTCATAGTCGTGAACATGGCTGCTACAATAATTGATTTGGTGGCTCGTTCAGTTCTTTACAAAAGACTATAAATAAAGGAAAGCTAACATTTATCAAGGCAGGTCTATCAGTATTAATTGCCTGTTCCGCTTCAGTACAGAAGTTGGGTGGAGATTTGAAACAGTAAATTTGTTTCAGCGCCGCCTGTCAGTTGTTTTTCCGTTCGTCTCCATTGAAAATAGTACGAGGTGTAGCCCAATTTATGTATGACGAAACGGGCGAGAGGTACCTCGACTGCATCAACAACGTTGCCCACGGTCAGTATCATTAGTGTATCTAGAATTCCTGGACATATTTTCTGGGGGAGAGCTTGGGCTTTAACTTTGAACAGACATATTCGTGTAAATGTTGTTTTTCTTATATATAATAGATAGATTAAAAATATAAATTTATATAAAAATAAAAATAGAGGCCAGTCGTGGCGCAGAGACACAAGTGTGTGACTGTAAACGCGACAGTTTGTGGGTTCGATTCCCACTCGAGGAAATGAAATATTTAATATTTTAATTTTATTTCGCTTTGCTGTCAAGGCAAAAGCGCAGGGTTTAGTTTCACCACTTAACACGCAATGTCTTTAGAATTCAACGTATTTCTACATGCGGGAATCAGTCACTCTGATTCCCGCATGTAGAAATACGCTGAATATTAAAAAAATTAAGTAAATAATAAAATATACATCTTGATGTTAACTATCTCTTATCGGGCGTTGACTATAAAATTGCATATTTTTTATATAAATAAATATATTTCTTTGTATAGAGAATAAACTAAACATAATGCATATAAACAAGGTCATTCTTATCTATACTGTATTTGTACACTAGATACATAATTTTATTTAATTATGTAGTTACAAAAATAGAACAATGGAATACTTTTTTGAGCTAATAAGCAAATATTTCGAAAAACATTACATTTAGCCCTGAGCTACCTGAAAAAATATACCTGCTACGCACTGCGTGTTGGCTGCTCATATAAAGTTACATTGCAGTTGTTTATCTTAGTAACTTAATTTATCTTTTCAGTTGGACATTGTCATCCCCATGTAGTAGAGGCTGGTCGAAACCAGATGTCATTGATCTCAACCAATAATCGTTATCTGCACGATGAGCTCGTCATCCTAGCTGAGAGGCTTGTGAACACTATGCCTGAATCACTCTCCGTCTGTTTCTTTGTTAATTCGGGATCTGAAGCGAATGACCTGGCGTTCAGATTGGCTCAAGTTCATACCAAGAAGAAGGATGTCATTACACTCGACCAGTAAGTTTCCATGTTTTTATGAAATGTATGAATGTGTGGCAATAACATTATATTCTGATAAAAATATTTTATTACAAAACTATAACTTATCTATGCGATAAACACGCTTATATAATTAACTATTTCTATTAAAGTATTTTATCTATTGTAAGTATGCAATTAATAATTCCTATACTTATTAACGTAATATTAAATTTTATAAGAAATATGTAATTTTAATACTTCCCAAAGAGTTAGAAGTGTGAAGAATGAATGAGAAAGATAGGATAGTGTGTTATTAGGGTGCTACTAGCGCCTGTTTGTTACAGCGCATATCATGGGCATCTTACGTCTATGATTGATGTGTCTCCATACAAACTAAACTTACCAGGAGGGCCAGAGAAGCCAGAGTGGGTTCATGTGGTGAGTTCGCCATGTACCGTCTGAATGGGTTTAAGGAGTACATTTAAACGCAGAATTTTAAGTACCTGTCCAATATATCTTTAATAAACAAAAATATAAAATAAGTAGGTATAAATTATCACTTACAGGGCTACCTATAAACAAAGTTCTAACTTGTATATTATTTGTTTAACTTGACATAGAACGCAAAATAAAAGCAAAACTTGAATTTATGTCTGCGTTTATTACAAGTAAAATTTCATTTTCTCGCGATACGTAAGAACATTTGATGAGAGTTTATACGGTACGCTATATCCGACGACATATTTTTTTATTGTTACATAAAGGCACTCGCTTCTTGTTAAACGTCAAGTTAATATGGACAGACGACCGTTTCTACATGTAACATTCATAAAGATAATATTATTTTCACGCTGCTAATAATAATATAAAATATTTTCATATTAGGCACCAGTCCCTGATGTATATCGGGGTAAATACACATATCCAAAGGATTCTACGTCTGAAGAAGAATTGGGAAAATTGTACGCCAAGGAAGTGGGCGTGATATGTGAAGAGGTGAAGACACAAAAAGGCGGTATTTGTGCTTTCATAGCAGAGAGCCTACAGAGTTGTGGAGGACAAATTATTCCCCCGGAGGGTTATCTTAAAAAAGTCTATGAGTAAGTATTTTAATACATCGAAAAAAAATCTATAAAAATATTTAAATTATTTTTTATCGATCGCAGTAAGTAGATATAACAACTGCATAACTTAATTTGTTTAAATTTAAAATTTATACAAATTAAAATAATATCAAACATTAAAAAATATATTTATTTAACACCGTATGTTGTTTTAGACAAATAAAATAATTAAACGCTACGGCCACGGCTTGTTGACCGTACTGTATTTGTGCTGAGGGTGTTTTTTATAAAAAATCCACATTTACGTCTAAAAATTTTTTTTTGTTATAGGTATGTCAGGGAGGCGAATGGTGTTTGCATCGCTGATGAAGTTCAAGTTGGTTTTGGCCGTGTGGGCTCCCATATGTGGGCCTTCCAAACCCAGGACGTAGTACCGGATATTGTTACGATGGGCAAACCAATGGGCAACGGTCATCCGGTGGCTGCAGTGATCACCACTCAAGAAATCGCTAAAAGCTTTGCCGATACCGGTGTGGAATATTTTAATACGGTATGTGTTCTTTACGCTTACAATTTGAGTATTTTATAAGATTTCAGTGCAGTTGGAGCTACTCGCCAAATAAATAATTGCAGGCTTTATCTTAATACTAAGCTCAGATTTAATATTATTGTATTAGGCTTTTAAAGTAATTTGATATTGTGTTATAATTACAGTATGGTGGTAATCCAGTATCTTGTGCCATCGCGAATGCAGTCCTGGATGTTATAGAAGAGGAACGGCTTGTGGAACGCGCGGCGAGAGTTGGCAGTTACCTACTGACGCGATGTGAAGCTCTCAAACATAAACATAATCTGGTCGGCGACGTCCGTGGCAAAGGACTGTTTGTAGGAGTAGAACTGGTTACTGATAGGGAAACTAGGACGCCGGCTACAGCAGAGGCCAAACATATTGTAAATAGGTAAAAAATGATCGTCACTCAGAAAAAATCATTAATTTTATAAAATAAAATAAAGTTAACGATTATTAACCTACTTATAAAATTCAGGATGAGGGAAGAAAAAATATTAATCAGCCGAGACGGACCAGATAGCAATGTACTGAAGTTCAAACCCCCCATGGTATTCACTTCTCAAGATGTAGACCGGTTAGTGGATACCCTCGACAGAGTGCTTTATGAACTAGACGAGACTACTAAACCAGTGAATGTTAAATTAGAGGTAACTATTTTAAATTTAATTGTCATAAAATTTTCCTTTGATAAAGTAACTTTTTTTTTTGATAAAATTTAATTAAATTTGTCTGAGTTTGAGTAAAAACGCGACCGGTTGTGGATTCGATTTTTAATAACTCATTTTCTCGAATGGAAAAGAAAATATAAATTTTCATTTCTTCGCCTTGGTGTGGAGGCAAAGAGCGGCGTTGAGTTCCGCTACAGGCAATGCCAGAATTTAGAGTAAAATGTGGAGCGGAGTGGTATATATTAACTATTAACACTAGGCTCCCTCTGCTACATGCATCTTGCTGTAGCTGAAAATAAACTATGATATATATGTTACTTTATATCTCTTAAATAATAGTAATTATTAGAATATCATAATATTATTCAAAAACTATATTTATACTTTTTACAGGTTATCGTAACCCCTATCAGTGATGGAGTGGAGAGCAATGAATTAAAATTAAAAAACAGTATTCAACAACATATGAAAGCTGTGTAAATGTAACATAAAACAAAATCTCCTTAGTATTATTGAATAAGTTTGTATATATAGATAAGTAATAATTTAAGTATGGACCAAATAAACAATATTTAATTTAGAACTTTTATTTATTACAAGATCCATGTGAAATAATCACATATCTTATTTAAATGTGTAATATATTATTATTATTATATGCCTAATACTGATTTTGAATACACACAATGAGATTTATTTTATCATTGAAGTTATTATAAAAGGAGTCGCAATTGCAGCTAAAATTATGGTTCAACTATTAATACATCCATATGAACAGTAAAATACAATTTTCTTTGGTATGTATCTGGTCCAATGATCTAGAGACTCTGAGGCACAAGAGCACTTTTTTAAATTTGCATATATACAGATAATGTGATAACTATATTAACTAATTTGTATTATATTTTTTTGAGATTCAACCAAATAAAACATTCATATTTTGCAAGACCTGCATGAAAAATTCACAAACCTTGCTGACTTGCGTACATGGTTTTTAAATAAAATTTTTTGCATGTTAATTATTTATACTTAATAAACAAAATCAAACAAGAGTTAGAATACACCTACTCCCAACGTATCGAAATTTGATGTTTATCAACTATATTTTTATATAAGGAATCACAATTTTCCTTAGTGATTAGAATTGGACGAGTTAACTTACTCTTACTAAAAAGTACCCTTCTCTTTATAAACTGACTATCCCGATGCTCTAATGACTCTGGACAACAAGGACACTCTTTGTAATTTGCTGTGTGTGCACTTCCACAATTTGCACACTTTGGTAGCTCTTTACTAGCATCTCTGTCACATTTCTTAGACAGATGGCTACCAGCACATTTTACACATTTTACTTGTCCGTGGCAGTACCTTTGAGTGTGACCCCACATTTGACATCGGTGGCATTGCTTTAGTTTATTGTCAGGTGGTTCCATCTTTACATCATAGCCCAACACTTTTGTTACCTTTAAAAGCTTTTTACCTTCATCATTATGATGTACAACTGCCAGAATAAGAGGTGTATTCCTTTTCTTACCCCCTTTAAGCATTCTATGCATTCGTATAACAGGAATGGACACACTTTTTAATTCTTTCTTCAGCTCTTCCAAATTTATATTTATTGGAATACCTCTTATGACTACCTTCAATTTACGTTTGCTAGGATGGCCAAAAGTGTGGTATGGCAATTGCTTGTTTTCAAAATACTGAATCAAAGCTTTATGATCATTAAAGCTAGGGCAAGTAATTTTTGTATGGTACCTACTGAGATAAGGTTGATAGAAATGAATACCAATTGAAAGCAACTTGCGAACATGGAGGCCAAAATCTATGGGCTTATGTAAAAAAATATTAGGCACTTTAAATTTAATTTTAGGCCATCTAGACAATAGAGCTTGGTCATGATCTTTCATGATAACCATACCAGGAGGAACATTTGATTCATCTGAATTAGTTGAGATGCGGCACTCCTCCACTAAGTCGGTCAATTTCTTTATTTTTTTGCTCTGTTTTGGAGGCATTATGTTTATCTGGAAAATATTACTGTATTAAGTTATAAAAATAATAAAAATAAAGACAATATAATATTAGAAATCGTACTAAAAACAAATTTTGTGTAGTAGTTAATAAAAATATTGTTATTGGGAGGTAGGCGAAGAATATATTTATAAAACCATTAAATAAGAAATGTACATTTAGATTCCAATTCTTTTCGATTAAACATATAAATTTAATTACTACGTACTAATTACCTGTTATGGACAAGCAAGCCAAAAAAAATACAAAAGAATAAAAACACACTACGCAAAAAGCATGTACCAGCGTACACATTTCAAATTTTTCAATTTCAGCAACTAAAAGATTGACAGTATATATTAGGGATGCCATTGTATAAAAATTATATTTTGTACACTATGATATTCAGATTTTTATATTGCAGGTCCATAACTTTTAATTTAGGATTTAAATAAATATTTTAATCCTTTTTTACATTGTTTCAAACAAAATATGTTAGTGTAAGAAATACGTCAAAAAATATGATAAAATATGACTATTTTTGACCTTATATTATTTTAAAAATACAATAAATATATTCATAACTATATTTAAAATAGCTACCTTATTTATAATTATATTAAACATAATGCATCAAATATAAAATCTTGATCCTGCAGAATTACCTTCATAAAGTGTTGCCTGCCGAAATAGCATAGAGTGTTTTAATCAAATATTATTAATTACCTGTTACTAAATATTGTTTGATGTTTCTGTTTAAAAATTAAATAATAATTATTATAATTGTCCGTACAATAAATATGTTTAAAAAATGTAATTACTGTCGATGAAATAATGTTTATAGAATAGGAAACAATTTATGTATATGATGTTTAATAAATTTACACATAATAAAATTGTAACTGATTGTTGCCTATACATGAAAGATATATGAGAAAATCTATTATTCGCTTTTATTAATGTAAATAATTGTAGTACTCGAAACAATGATTTAATTTTTTTTGTCCGTGCGTTTGTGAACGCTAATCTCAGAAACGGTAAGCCCATTTTAAATACAGTTCACTATTGTATTTAAGCAAACTTCCCTTAATATTTAATGGTTGATATATTTGAATCGTTTCATAAATAAAACAGTTATATCAATATAAATTATTTTGTTCGTTAAAATTGCTACTAAATAATTATTTTACTGAATCGGCTTAAACTTAAGTTTTCATTTATAGATATGGTCTTTAAAATGATAATGTTATTAAAATATGAAAGTAATTCAGATTAGTATATAAATAATTATATAGTTTAAAAGGAAGAAGCCGCGAGCGCAACTTATATAAATTGTTCTTCTATTTAAATTGCTTCTATTGTCCTTATATTATCTCTTAAATTCCATCTAGGGAAAAATTATAAAACAGTGTTAAATAAAACATTAAATCAACATATTTTTTTATCTCAGATACTCATTTAATATTCCAAGTTGAAAAACTGAGCAAAAACAGTGCCTATAAAAGTGTGGGTGCGCTGATGTCTGTGGAAGAACTCTATAAAAACTTCAGCATGCAACTTTGTTCCTACCTATAAAATAAAACATTCGAACAGCATGCCTAATTAATTAACGTAATAATTTATTTCTAAACTAAAAAACTGCTTTTAAATTATTTTTTTAATTTTCTCATTCTTTAGAAATATTAGTAGGTATACTTTTATTTATTACCTACCTATCATAGGCAAAGAAATTATTTAACTATCAGAGCCCTGATAAAAAAAAATTCTAGACACTCAAATTGTTATAAAAATGCATAATTATATCAATATGGAGGCGCGCACCGTGGCGCAGCGGCACAAGGGTGGCTGCAATTAGACGGTTGTGGGTTCGATTCCCACTCGAGGAAGTGAAATATTTATTAACGTTTATATTTCCATTTCTTCGCTCTGGTGTCGAGGCAAAGCGCGGCGTCGAGTTCTGCCACTCAACAGGAATTGCCTCGAAAAATTCGGTAGAAAGTGGGGAAATCTTCTTGTTCTGTCTTACCACCAGGTTCCCTCTGCCTACCATGTCTTGTACGGCATACAGCGCGTTGGTGATTTAATTTTTTTCATAGTATGTATATATAACGGTCTCCATTCATACAGTACAATTCTGAATACGCACAATAGTAACGTTTTTTTTATCTTGAAGACAGTGCAAGGCGTGCAGCCGGCCTCAGCACGTGCCATTTGCCGTCGGCCGTTACATCCATCTTGTCTCCCTTTATCAATATCGTTTAACCTTAGTCATACATGTTATGGGAATAGAAATTTTATGTCTTTTATAATAAGTATAAATTTCATTTGTAGTTTTTAAAGATAGCTTAAAGCGTAGAAGGTTTATAACAGTTTTTTGTAGACTATGAAGATGATTTACAATACAATACGGAATCTATTGAGATATTTTATTTAGTTAAGCCATAGAAAAATTGCGAAGAAACAAAATTTGGCCTTTATGAACATTCTTGATGGAGGACAGGAAAGAAAAAATAATAGTTGCTTAAAATATTTTTGTAAATAAGAAGATATTTCGTTATTTTTTAAATATAAATTTCGAAAGTTGAACTACATCATATTTAGTATTCGTTCTCCAATTAAGTTAATATTTCACTTACTTTACTTAGTTACTTTAAAAAACTGTTTATTACAGACATTTATAAATAAATACTATTAGTAAATATAAAATAAGAATCTATTTGTTTCAGAGCATATCGAAACAAGATAATAATTCATTAGAACAAGGTAAAGCAAATTCTAATATGCTCTCTTATATAAGTAATTAATTATTATGTATTGACGCCATCCCACTATTTTACGTAAGATTTGATGAGGGTACTACTAATGTCTAATGTTCGTAAAGTCATCAACACGTTTGGCCACGTGGTGCCCGCATACATGTCGTTTTTGATGATATCAACAAACGACGCGTTCGGCATTCACTTAACACTTAAAACTGATCTAGGTATATTGTGCTATTTACGAAATATATATTACTTTTTTTAGCGTCACTCTGTATCCCCCACGCAACAGTGCAGGCAGAGAGAAACTAGTGCTAAGACACTGCACTCCCCTTTGGGTAACTCAAGGCCGTGCTTTGCCGTGACTCTAGGGCGAAGAAATGAAAATATAGATTTAATTAAATACGTTTATACGTCTGGCCCCAAATAATATAATTATCATAATAAAAACAATTAATGCACATTATATTATATATTTTTTTTTTACTTTGTGACAAATATCTATCACTGTTTAAGCTTAATGTAGTTTTCACAATCACATTTTAGACTTAAATACTGTATGTTAATATAACACACCAACCAGACCGAAAGACGAAATCTGATGCAGTTTAAAATATAAGTAAAATATTAAAACTTATATTTAATACCCGACGAAACCAACCCAAGATTAAACAATATATTACAATAGTTGTATCTGCAGATATGAATATTTATAACATATATTTACATTTAATTACAATTTATTCATGCTGATTGCTATGGATTTAAATTTCATCTTACTAGATCTAATGCTAGGCCCGAGGTCTGACTGTAAACGTAACAGTTAGTGGATTTGACTCCCACAGGAGGAAACGAAAAAATATTTTTTCAATTTCTTCGACCTGGTGTCGAGGTAAATTGCGGCATTGACTTCGATTCCGAAAGTGAACACGCAATACATCCAGAATGTGGTGGAAAGCGAAGTGTCTTAACACTAGCCTCCCTATCCTGCTACATGCGGGATACAGCGTGAAGCTGAAAACAAAATTAAATCAAATGAATCATAATTATATCATTTTATTAAACTATTGTATCAGAATAGTTCGTTTGCATTAGCTATTGTTGATTCTCTATGGGTATACTGCAGTATGCGGGCGGCACGCGACATAGTGAATACAGTACATTTGCCCCTATGAGAGGATTAATGTAAATTTGTGGGACCGTAATACTAACATTAAATATTACAGAATTATCTCTAGCATTATCTAAGCCTAGATAATGAATTAAGAGTAATATTATTGCCATATTTTGAAGGAAAATATAATTAAATATCTTAATGAATAATTGTAATATAATAGGATAATAGATATATCCCAATATGTATATATGACTTCGGTGAAAAAATTAAGTGTTAATTGATTTATATTATTATATTTAGATATTTAACTTAAAAGCCATTGTGATCAGTGCGACAAAGTCTTATTGTAAACAAAATGGTTGTGGGGTTGAATTTCATTTGAGGGAATGATTATATTTCCCCAAATAAAATTGGTAAAATAAGTCAGTCGTCGAATTTTGCCTCTCACATCCATTTCGAGCTGAAAATTTGACGTTAGTCTTCTGCCTACAAAACTGAAAATAAATATTTAGATATTAAATAAGAACATAAATTAACACTTAAGACTTCAGATCACAGCTTAAATCTCGACTAAACCAAAACAATTTCACAACACCAGGAAGTCGTTGTATGTTGAATACTGACATTTAGATGGTCGCAAAGGAGCTGGCGGCGTCCGACACTTGACATATTACTCCAAGCGGCCGTCCCCTAGACATTTATATTCCGGATTCGAAGATAAGATTTAAGATTATTCTTTTACAATAACTCTAGGGATGATGAATTCGATATCAATAGATCTTGTCTGTTTATGATAAATAATTGCAATTCAATTTTGTTTTCTATAATTTACGGATTTTATACGTTTTATTCTTGAAACCCAATGTAGAAGATCATCATCGTATAATTTGGACGATGTGTTTCAGGTATACGAAAAAAAGTGTAGGGTAGGTTTAGTTATGCTAGTAGCATTGTAATTATCAATTTATTGTTCAAGAGTCACAAGCGTGTAACGCAAGCAATCGACAGGTTGTGCGTTCGATCCCCACTCGAGGAAATGAAATATATAATATTTCAATGTTTTTGCTCTGGTGTCGAGGCAAAGCGCGGCGTTTATTTCCGCCACTCAACACGCAATGCTTCCAGAATTCAGCGGGAAGTGCAGGGATATCTTGTCTTGTCATAACACTAGGTTTCTTCTGCCGATCCTGATATACTATAGGGAAACTGAAAAAAAATTCTATAAATTATTTAAAAAAAAGACTTACGGAATAATGAAACTCGTTTTTAAAAAATAAAACACTAAAAGTAGAACACAAAAACACCACTAACACTTTTATAGTGAAGCAATCCTCTCTAGCATTGTAATGATACTTTTTGCTCCGTTACAAGGAAGCACCAGAATTATGCAATTGCACCGTCTGGCGGCAGATGGTGAATAAAGGGGAAATGCAAGCTCACCTTGCCATTTCGTTCCCACGATATCAGCCAAAAGGAAGCAACCCCTGTAAAATTCCAGATTCATTATGATACGGACGCGGGGCCTTTACGAAAGAGTTGGCATTGTCGTTAAGAATCTTCATTTTGTAAAATTTTTGCTTTAATTTTTATTATACAAAGTAATAGAAGGTAAAAGTAGAATTTTAATTTTTCTAAGAGTCAACACATTTGATCAATGTTTATTTT
Organism: Heliconius nattereri; assembly: GCA_013403645.1. Lineage (NCBI taxonomy): Eukaryota > Metazoa > Arthropoda > Insecta > Lepidoptera > Nymphalidae > Heliconius > Heliconius nattereri. The sequence goes on along the minus strand of JAAIXI010000234.1, from coordinate 9,327,264 downwards.
TAAGCAGTGGCAACGTAGTGGCACAAGTATGTATGTATGTATATCTAAACGCGACGATTGTGGGTTCGATTTCCACTCGGAGAAATGAATTATTATTTATTAATAATTTCAAATCTTCAGAGCTTTGATATCAAGGCAAAGCGCGGCATTGAAGTCCGCCTCTTAACACGAAATGCTTCGAAAATTCGGCGAAAAGTGTGAAATGGAGTGTCTTGACACTAGGTTCCCTCTACGTATCCAGCTATATGCGGGATACAATGTGCACCAAAAAAAAGAGGTAACAGTATAAATTCTACTAAAGATACCTTACATAGGTTCCTAACTCTAAAGTTCCTTTTGTTCCCAATTCCTAGTTCGCATAAGATCGCAAGTAAGGTATTGCCTTCCATCACCGCATCTCTATTCCAGCCAGCCATCGGATCTATCTATAGTAGAATCTGGGAAAATTGGATACCAAATACTTTAAAGCTTAGACGCCGTTATTTTATATTAGGGTTAGGAAAATATATCACAAAAATAGTACGTCTCAATATGCAATAAAAATGGGAAACGTATGCGACCTCAAGGATTTTCATGAGAACACCTGAACTAGATTACTATCCCCAACTATAAAAAAATGTACATTTATCGCGCTGTGGGATAAAAGAATTTGAGAGGGATCCCTTTTGTATAACAGATGGCGGTGCCAACAAGAAGATTTCAACTTAATTTGCATGAATACCTTTCGGTTGGTGGATCCCTAAGTATTATGTAGTATACGTATATTATGTATGAAATAAGTTGAAGCAAAATAATCGTATATATATACACTTAACAAATATTAATAATTGATTTTATTTTGTGTTTTATAAACAACAAACAAATAAAACTCAATAAAATTGCTTTGGATTTTATTTTTCCATATAATAATAAATCCTCAAAATACATGGCACTGTAATAAATAAACATACGTCTATAATGATGTCGACATTAGATATTTAAAATGTAAAATAATAGTTTTTAGGTTATTGTCATAAATTGTTGCAAATATTCAGAGAAATCCCTTATAAGCACGGGATTTGTAGGTACCTTGGACGGCTGTTTTGAAAATGTCACTATGATTCCCTCGGGCTATAGTACAGGCAGCTTAAACCTCCAACTCTTATCTACCTCCTTAATACCGGTCGTCCATCCTGTGAGAGACAGCATCTGTAAACATTTTGGTCTTATTTAAAATTTTCGGGAAGACGGTAAAGGCTTAGATGCTCTTTTTGCATGATAAAGCCTGGTATCTTCAAAGTACATTTCTAAAGCTAAAGAAATGTAATATTTTAAATTTTATTTTTGTATCACATTATAGCTTTGGTTTTGGTAGATATTATGTAAATACATATTTTTTTAATCCTAGCGATATATTTATGACAGTCTTAAATTTTTTTATGAAATAAAATTAAAATAAAAAGCTCAAGGAAAAGGTTGTAAAGTTATATATCAATTATATTATTATTTAAAAGTCAATTTCTATAACCATTATAAGTTTATCTTATAAGCCGAGCATACAGTAAGTAACCTATAGCCTCCATAGATATTATCAGGAAAAAATTAAACGAATATATATTATCCACGGCCTTCCTTCACAAAATTGGGCAGGCATACCGTGACGTCAGTGCTATTTATAAAGTATAAACATGTTCAGTTTTGCATGTGAAGGTATCGCGTAATAAAGTTGGCCCGACCTCGTTCCCGCCGCTTAATATTAAAAGCTTTACTCATATCCTTACCTACACGTAACGTACGTCCTTTGCAATCTTTCCGTTGTTACCGCGACCTAAATCTGCTTTTGTCCCTTATGAAAAGATCGGGGCAGTTAGCGAGTGTATGCCTGAATAATTGAGGAGCGGGGCTCCGTCTTAGCGTGAAATGTTCACTAAAGATTCATTGAAAGATTCATTGGCGTTTGTGAGCACGTGTTCCATGCATTGAGTTCTGCGTCCCGTGGGTTCGAGTTTTGGAACTATATTGTAATATAGATTTTGTTAGAATGTACCTATTAAATATTTTAATTATTTTTTCTAATGAAATAATAGCATTTTAGTTTTTTAATTACTGTAGACAATAAGTTATACTATTAATATAAATGTTATATTATACAGGTGATTGGTAGATCAATAATGTTTGGAATTAATGTCTATTGAACGTAATGCAGGATTTCTGCCAGCTAATGTTTATAGATTGTACCATTGATTTTGAAAAGAGCAACTGTTGAGTTTCTTGCCGGCTCTTCTCAGCAGAACTGCCTTCCGAACCGGTGGTAGCTTTTTGTTCATATGTTCATTCGACGATTCAAAAGTGCTTATAATAATTGCCTATTTGAATAAAGAATATTTTGAATTTGAATTTGAATAGACAAACTGATGCTGGAGGCTGCTCTAGGACACCTCCTCAAGGAGTTAGAACTATTTTTGCCTTTATACATAGTACGAAATTTTGCTGTTTTTGAGACATTGCAATTCAAAAAAAATGTCTAAGTACCGGATATGGGCATATCCATATATGGAATAAAAATGATCGGAAATGGGGCACTTACCGATCACCTATATGTAACAAAACCTACTATTATTATAAATGTTGAATTTCTGTTTAAAAATAGCAATATAAGCGTACTCCTCAGAAATCTAATTTGGGTATCTCAAATCACAAGAATCTTGAGAAAGCACCATGTTTCCAAGTGCTGATAGTTTGATAGTAATATGTATTGTTTGTTCATCTAGGATTGATATTTGAACACTCTAATACACAAGAACCACTTAAGATGCCAGCGCGAATAAATAATATTATATTGACAAGATAGATATGCGAGAGTGAAGAAGGCATCTTCTTTCAAAGACGAATAGCAATTCGAGCAAATTCTATCATCGTTTAGAGGCCTCACCTGTATGCTATAAACACACGTGTGTGTGAACGTGCATCTCAATCTCGTCCATTTTATGTAACATGTAACAGCATCTAGATTTCCGAGATTTCACTCTCCATATTCCGTCATTGAAGGAGTAATTAAAGTTTAAAATAAATTTTAAGTATGTTAAATGCAGCTGTATTGGTAATCAACGAAACGTATGCATTTTGTAATCTCCAGGAGCCTAGCGGTCCAGGCCGTTCAGCGTGGGACGTTCCATGTATACGAGTATGGACAAATATCTCTCCCGCATGGGCACATAGCGCAAAGCTCTGTGATCAAAGGATTCACGTTTTCGACCAGAACCTCATAACTAAAACGGTAACGTTGTATTTGACTTGGCAAAATTACTCTTGTATGTCTATTTCGCCATCAGTTATTTATTGGATTCCACGAAACGACCATTGAATGTGAAGAGCAAAATTTACTCACAGTCAAAGCACTATTTGACAACGCATAGTCTGAATATTAAATTCTTGTTAGTGTTTGCCACTACGTACATTGATAACATCTGGTTATTTCTACGATATGATACAATTTTTTATGGCTTTGTATAATATCACAGTAAGCGGTGTTTAGACTCTCTGCTTTGCAACGTTTTTTGCGTTAGGTGTTGAATGTCATGCTTTTTTTTTATTAGATCGAAGAAATGCTAATAAGTTTAGCGTCTCCACTCTCCGTACGGATTCAACATAAAACCAACATGTAAAACGAGACTTCAGAAATGTAATCCATCTATCTAAAAAGTAATATATAGCATTCCATATAATATTATCGACTTTTAATACCAGTAGAAAGATATAGGAAGATAATGGTAGGTATCCTCTATCTACCTCTACCTAGCTACATTGTATACAGTATATTCCTGTTTTTTCTTATCAATCAATCAATCAAATCAGCCTTTTCGCTGCTGGACATAGGCCTCTCCCAGGGTGCGCCAAAGCTCCCGATCCTCCGCCATCCCCATCCAGTCGAAGCCAGCAACCTTCTTCAGGTCGTCGGTCCATCGAGCTGGAGGGTTACGCTATGCTTGCCGATCCGCGGTCTCCACTCAAGGACTTCTTCTTCTTTTTTCTTATACTGCTTACTAATTGACTAGTACCGTTGCGTGTTATAAAGCTAGCGAGTAAATATGTAAACTTATTAATATTTTTAGAGAGCTAGTTCAAAGAAAGCTAATATTGTCGAAGTAATTATTTGTTCTCGTCAAATGAAGAGTGGTGTATATTGAAGTGTATATTGAAGCTTTCAAATATTAATTATAGAATTTCTCCGACATTTTTATAAAAATAGGTCGTAATTCTATGAATTTCTATTAATATCTCCAAGATGCTTTTTTTTTTGTGAAATTAGTTTACATAGTCTTATAAAAGTTACAAATCATATAATGTAGTCTAAGGGTTAACTCGTTTTATAGTAGCTAACTTTCGCCAAATTTCAGTAAATTTAATTTATAGTTTTGTACTTTGTAGCTATTTGAAGATATACTGGAACGAGACTTAGTGAAGCTAGTGACCCCTTGGGATGCTAAGTAATAGTAAATAAGGATGATAACTATTTAAAATAACACATTATGCAGGAGACCTAAGCCCATTCGTTTTACGTTGGGTTTAGTTACTTTTTGGTGTCGAGACAAAGCGCGGCGTTGAGTTCCTCCACTCAACACGCAATGTCTCCAGAATTTGGCAGAAAGCGGGGAATGGAGTGTCTAACTCGGTTTTCTCTGTCTACCCTGCTGTGTGCGGGAAACAGCGTGAAGCTATACATATTGTAATGTCTGTTTTTACAAAACAATGCTTTTATATTTTAAAAATATACTTTTATTTTACGCGCGTTATACGAGCGTTTGAGCTGACAGAAGGGTATTTTAAACCGACAACTTTTCATTTTTAAAAGTATTCAGTTTTCAGAATATAAGTTTCGTAGCAGACTCTCATTAAAAAAGGTTTTTAAGAAATTGAAGACGCTTAAAAGAAAGTGAATATAAAGAAATATCACATGAAATAAAAGAGCCTGATATATGTATGTGTGCATTTTAAAATTACAATAAAAATATTTTTATTAAGATTCCGAGTGTACGTCGTCGTGGCGAGGTAAAGGGTATATAGGTTTAATTTTATGTTTCACTCGAGAAAATGAGTATAATTAGAATATATGCATTTTTCTAACTGGGCAAGACAAAAATATATTGCCGTGCATTTAGATAACGTCTAATACGGCACCAAAGCTAATGAAATTTCATAAACGATTTTATTATAAGTATAGATTATCCCATATAATTCCGTTAATTATTCTTTCTAAATTTATGAATAGCTTTGATGGTAGCTATAGTTTTTTTTCCGATTAAATTTTCCAATAAAAGAGGAAATAGAACATAAATAATGAATATTTAGGTCACCTTAAGTATATTGTTTACGATTCTTAAGGAAAAAAATCTTGAAATAAAAAGAAAACAATTATTAATTATATTCGGTCATAGCTCCGTCGTTACCAGCACACGTCGCTGTACACCTAATTGTATTATCGAACGGCCAATACAATACGTACTGGCTTTTTGACTTAGTAAATTAAAAGCCTCATTATTTTAAGCAAAGCACGTTCCCTCGTACCTACATATAGCTGAAAGGATCTTTTGTTGCTGCAAAACACTTGGGGCAACTCAATCGGGCTCCGTTAAGCTTTGAACGTTCGCAAATTAATGAGTGAACGCGGAGGTAGTGTAATGTTTCAGCTTGCTTTTTATGATTTTGATTTTTCTATTACACTGTGTGAAACGTGTGTTCCTAGTTTATGGGTTGAAGTTGATTTATATTGAATCAAAGAAGCGATTTAAACGTTTAAAAACTTTGCTGTGAAATTGCAACATGTTATTGATAATGTTTACATATTGCGAAAATCGATTAGGTATCCATACCTATATTATAAATTCGAAAGTAACTCTGTCTGTCTGTCTGTCTGTCTGTCTTTTACGCAATCAGGCCCAAACCGCTAATTTAATTGTGATAAAATACTCATATAGAGATACTTGAGGGTACCGGGATGAACATAGGATACTTTTTTTTTCCTCATATTTGTAATATTTTCGATATATACCAATATATTAAAATAATTAATTTGACATGCAATTTATTCCGCCATGTTAATAACAATGGTCGCTACGCGTTGCTAAGCAACGGCTTGCAAAGTTTGTTGTTTTAAGAAAACGTCACCCAAAGTGAGTTTGCTTAATGCAGACATGGCGCGCGCCGATATAGATTTGTATACATTAACAAAAATTAGATGATTTCTATAATTTGATATTCATCCTTATGAAAATAAATATAATAGTCACTTTTAGCATTTCATCTAGATGGAAATTATAGTTTACTGTATAACATTCTAATAAATAATTAAGGAGATGTCACTGATTCCAAATGACTTAGCCTACGAGTTGTGTAGTATGACCGACGCGAACGGGCAGATGACTTTGTTGATTTTGTAATTTTTTATATATTTTCGAATTAATATTATTTTTTATGTAATTACTTGCTGCTTATAATTAATTAATCTTAGTTCGGTTATCTATACCGATGTTATACACTTAAAATATCGTAATTTTAATCATTTGGGATTTTATTTAATATTGTTCGCAAAAATTAATAATTATTTAATATAGAAAAATGTTTAGTACGCGCGCACGGCAAACTTTAGGTACTTTTTCTAATATTAAGAATTTCCTTTAGTTACTTTTACTTCTTTTGTTTGTTCATTTCGGTTACTCAGACATTTTTTCTAATAATAAATCTCCACTTTTACTATCTATCTACACCGTCACTATTTTTAACTTATTTTAATTATTTAGGCTTATAGTTTTGCGGGCGTAGCCGCGTCCGGGTCCACTAGTATGCAATATATTAATGCTCGGGAGCTTATAATATTGATACCTACCTTATATGGTATAATAACGATAATAATTCTTTAATAATAAGAATTGTAAGGACTGTATATGGTGACGCGTATATTAAATTTGTAATAATAATATCATCGTGTGAAAATCCCAATTCCTTGCCGACCCTCTTATAAAACTACACGATTATCGTGTACAATAATTCAATTTCAGTTACGATTACGTACTTTCCCACCGGACGAGAATTCTCCCCTTGCATAAGTACAGGTAAATACGGATGGGTAAGACGTTTAAGGGGACGAAATCAAAGGCACAAAGAAAAGGGAGTCTTTGTACACTCTTACGCAAGGAGAACACGTGCGCGAGCGCTCCCACGGTCTCGGGGGGAGGGATTTTTGGATGTATATATAAGGGTACGATATAGTTCGTAGTATCATAACAAAATAACGAGTGAACCAGTAAACTACACCGGGGACCCCCGGGGTCCCCGGGAGCTTATTTCCAATGCGAACGTCTCTTTCGAAGTTGTTATCACTAGTTTGCCAATTAAAATCCGGAACACGAAGTGAAGTTAATTAATGTTTAAGTAACTGAAAAGCAGTTTCGTTTCATGAAAAACATCTTCAAAAAGTTCACTTCGCGATTGTAGCGAAGGACCGTTGTCGAATATTTATGGGTACGTAAACTTTTATTACTTCTGAGTTATACTTTACTGCCTTCACTACGGCATTGCCTTGGGACTATTATTTATCGTTGTTTTAATTGTTGCAGATGCCAGGTCGTCGAAGTTATTGGGACTACTTTAAGTAGTCAATATGGGAAAAGGTGACAGCTGTCCAACCAATTGGATTCCTTCGGGCTGGTTCCACTGAATCCGGTTGTCTCCGAGGATCGATGTCCAGATCACTACAGGTGACTGTATTGTGAGACTTTCTCTAGATTCCCAAAGATAGGTTAGAATTAGGTTAGGGTGTGTTTTCAACATTAGATATAGGGATAATTAATTCTTTAGATTTCAATTTCATTTTAGACGTATCTACTTATGACCTAAGCCACGAATTGGAAAAAGGTTTTTTAATATCTATATAACTTACTGAGCCTTAATGTACGGTTTTGTTTTAAGTAAAGTTTGATAACTTCGGTTGCCTGTTAGCGTTGTTATTGTTAACTTAATACGTTATGTTTATTTAAAGCAACGTTTGTTAAAAATGAAAGTAGTAATTATACCAAATTCATAAAAATACTAACTATCTTCTTAAACAACTTACTTTTTTTAGTTGGTAATTGTTTCATGTTTATTGTTATCATGTTATTTTTCTCTATTAAAATGTTTGAATTACCTAAATACAATTACCATTTATAAGATAATATACTTTGTATATCGTGCAAAGTCGAGGTTTGTTAAGTTCTGTTTTTGTTTGTGGTTTTTTTACGTTAACTTTGTTTTTACCAAAATCGTTATCAAGCTATTAACGAATTGGCGCATTTGTCTGTTATTGTTATTATCTTTTCCTTTTTTTTTAAATTAGAGCCGTTGAAAATAATTTGCAAAATTTCTCATTGTTTTTCTTGCGTTTATTTTGTTTTTTTTTATCAAAACCGTTATCAAGTTATTAACGAATTGGCGCATTTGTCTGTTGTTGTTATTATATTTTCTTTTTTTTAAATGTGAGTCGTTGAAAATAATTTGCATAATTTCTCATTGTTTTTCTTGCGTGTATTTTGTTTTTTTTTATCAAAACCGTCATCAAGTTATTAACGAATTGGCGCATTTGTCTGTTGTTGTTATTATCTCTTCTTTTATTTTTAATAAGAGCCGTTGATAATAATTCGCAAAATTTCTTACTGTTTTTTTACGTTAACTTTGTTTATTTATCAAAACCGTTATCATGTTATTAATGAATTGGCGCATTTGTCTGTTATTGTTATTATGTTTTCTTTTTTTTTAATTTAGAGCCGTTGAAAATAATTCGCTGAATGTCCCATTGTTAATATTTTGTTTTTGTACGTTTAAATTATCGCACTGATTTTTTTTAAACTTTACGTTTTTTTTAAGTTTAACTTTTTTATCGCACAATCAAAACCCAGCTGGTCTGGTTCAATTTAAATTGTGTGAGTTAAAAATCGTTGAATTTCTGTTTTGTTAATGTATTTGTTATGTTTGAAAAAAGTTGTTATGTAAATATCATAAATTCAAAAAAAATGTTTTTTGGTTATCTTTTGTTAAACTCTTTACTTGTTCCATGTTTCATTTAACTATTATATTTTGTTTTCTTGTTTTATATGATTCATTATTAGTTGGCTTACTGTTACAAATTTGTTGAAATTCAGTTAATATTGTTTTGTTAAAAAAAAATGTAAATCATCATTTGTACCATAATTCCCGAAATTAAAAACGTGGTCTTAGTTATTAGAAAAAATCTCAATTAAGAAGTGCCTTAATTAACAAGTGCCTATATTATCGTTATTTATGTTTAAGTTTAATTACGCCTTCTGTTACAGTTTTTATAAAACTTTAACAAAATGCTTCAAGCTTTTAAATTGCCGTACTCAAGCAAATAAAATAGTAAAAAAGATATTGTTCCTAACAACATTCAATATTTTAAAGTCTGTGCTATGGCGATTTAAAAGAAAATAGTGATTATTTTCTCCCCCTTGTAAATCAACAGTATAACAGTTACGCGTTCAGTTTTCATATATAGATTTAAAGTTGCTTTCGAGTGCACTTTGGACTACCATCGCTGATTTTAAATACGCAGCTTTATAGCTTTAATATTTATCAAATAAAATATTAATATACCGCCCAAGGGGATAAAATACTCATTACACATCCATTGTTGCGCGTGCCGCTACTCGTTGGTTATTCAATTTTGTTCATGTTAAGTAATTTTAAGCGTTGATTTGTTGTTAACTTTACTGTTTTAAATTGTTATTTATTAAAATGGCTGTGTTTGTTAATTTTATGTTAAGTTTTCGTTTAAGCATTTCGATTTGTTTGTTCTCCGACATTAAGGCCCGTCGATACTAATCTTGTGTTTCTACAATGTTTCATATGTGTGTGTGTATATCAGATAAGGTATTTAGGTATGTAAGAGTGTAAGGTTGAAACTGAAGCTTGTGTAAAATTAACAAATAGGCTTAGTTATTTATTATGGATGTAAGAAAGATGTGTGCGTGTGTGAAATAAATTATACAAATTCCAATATTGTTTTTTTTTTAAATTATTCTTTTACCCTTAAATATAAACTTCATGTTGTCTCCGATTGAATAAAAAGTTAATCTGGTTAGAAACGCTTGGAAAATGTCCAACTGCATCGCAACCAACTATCTTCTAACAAATGAGGTCGTCTTTGCAGAAGTGGCCTAATCCCGCTATAATCAATTTAACCCGCACAGAGTCTTTTATTTCACAGATCTACTATAAGGAAAGTCATTTATATTTTATTTTATCACACTCATTTAAGTATATCTATATGAGCTCATCGATCTTATTAAAAATAAAGTATTCGTATTAAAAAAAAAATAGGTAGTTGAAAGGAAAATAATACGTAATGATAATGTATAACATTGAATTTATTAATTAAATTTATTAATAAAAAGGCCAAAATAAATTAAATGCCGGACTAAAAGTTATTAGACAACCATTAGGCACCGATATTAGGCTTAGCAGTACAGGCCGGTGCATGGTTCGCGCGTGCGGTTTGAAAACGTTACTTACAACCAGCTCGGTATACACAGTAGTTGTAATGAAGATAGTTTTAGGAACGGAAAACAGAAGTTCGCCTCATGCAATCTCGCCGCTAGAACTCTTCTTAATTGCTTAACTTTAACCAGTGCCTCTTCCTGCTGTCCCAGGATTCGTTAAACTTCACGCATACTTTAGTCAACAACGAAATTACACGCTATTTACTAGCTTGTTTTTAATGCAGTTTTAACAAACTTTCAATTGCAGGTACTTTTCGTTTCGTGTGCTAATTCTGTAAGTGCTGTAAATTTAACGTTTCGAAACAATATCATAAGTTAATCAGTGCTTAGGTACTGCGTACGTACGTACGTAGATGCCTGTAGGGAAATTTCATGTATTTGGAATATTTAAAAATATCAAAATTAATTATAAAATTCGATATTACAGTATTTTTCATCAATTCTTTATTTTAGGTTTTAAAATTTTGAATCAATAATCTCTGTTTGTGGGTATTTTCAGATAATATCTAAAATCTACAATTTTGTAATATCCCCAATTTCCAAAACATATGGAAATTCTATAAACATAAGAATATATAATATCATTAGCAGAATTTTAAAACGTGTCGTTGTAAATAAATATACCTTTTTCATTCCACTGAACGATCGTAACGAAGTTATCATTAAATATGCAAAAATATTCGAGTGCTCGCTCGAATGTTTCATATACTGTTGATAAATCTTATTGAGAGAGATCAATAATGCCGTGGTCGTCGAACCAAAAGTGATGCTGAGCCTCTTCTGTGTCATTTTCTTCTATATTTTCTAATATATTACTTCTATCGAAATTTTCAGAAACGGCGCCTCTGAGCACGGTTACAACGCGATTGCTTTCTTCGCTTCTTTTTAATTGCTTTTCAGTCCGCTCCTTTGTGCTCACAAGTTTCCGTTGGTTCATTTGTATGTACTTTACTTTTTTAAATAAGCAATGTATACGACAGTTGATTTTCTCTTGGAAGCGATCTAATGTCCAATAAAATTTTATATCGGCTAACACAACAAAAATGAATGCAGCATACAAGGAAGTTAATGTAATAGCAAAATAAAATAGCATGGGGTCAGATGTTGAAAAGTAAGGGCAGTTCTCGCTGAGAGTTAAACAGTTCCAGAAGTAAGAATCTGATGGAGAAATATTACTTTCGGAATCCATACTTTCCTTTGGAATTCTATTTATATGTAACTACTTCATAAATTTATTGTCGATTAAACATTTTGTTCTTTTATTTTTGGTTATGTCAATACAGTGTCAAATTTTTACATGAGTTACAGATTATCTTTAAAGTATATAGGTTACTATGATTAAAAATAAAATATATTAATCAAAGCATAACGAGCCATTTTTACCAAAAAGTATGTATAGAAGAACGACAATAGAAACGAGAGATGGGGACGGTTACAACAGAAAATAAAATAAAAGAATTTATAATTACAATAAATTTAAATGTTATGTACATTATTTAAACAAGAAATATAATTAAAATAGAATAAATACAATGATTTATTTTATAAATACAGTACCGAATTAAGCCTTGTCTTATATACAGTACCTACATGCTAATTAGTTTATTTATTTCCTATACAACAAAGAAAGTCAAATAGGAAATAATAGCATAGCTACACACATGAAATAAAATTTCTTTCAACCGAATGATTCAGAAGAATCCGACACTATAATTATCTGTGCACAGCGAAGTGGTCTCCAACAATAGCTAGAATAGGGCCACAAAAAGAACTCGACATCACAATACTTAAGACCAGGTCATAAGAGCTAAAGTCAGAAAACAGAATATTCGTGAGCGTAGACTGTAGCCTGGAGAAAAGTGCACAATGCTGCTCCGCTTCACTTGAAGCAATATCAAATTCCCGTAAACCGCGTCGCGTCGTCTCTTTCCCAGGCTATAGGTATTAGGTATGCTATACAAACTGCTTCTATACTAGACAAAATGCCCCGCATTTTAACCTGCTTTAGTATTCTAACGTAGAAATTGCTTCTAGACTTTAAGTCCAAAATATTTGAAGTGGCTTTCGATAAGTTAAATTTTTATTAGAAAATTGGAATTAGATATTGATAAGGAGTGTAATGTGGAATGGGGGCACTGATTATTTATTATACGGGATACTTGTGGGTTCATTTTCCACTCGTGGGATTGCTTTAAAAATTGGTCGACCTACAAATATATGGGTGCTAGCTTACACTTTTGGTTTCAGTTTTCTTAACAAGTACATAAATACATTCTATGTTTAGTTAAATTATAATTTTGTGATACCCAAATACTCTCTTATACTCTCTTTACAAAAATCAAACATTTATGTAAACGATTTATTTATAATCGTTTTCGCTAAACAAATTACATATTCAGGGCATGGTTCAAAAAAATACATCAAAGTGATTTATTTGATCCTAGAGGTATCCTGTTTTTATTATAAGCCATGCTTTACATGATTCGTTTCACATGATGTTTTCTTCATAAAGAATTAAGTGTTTGTCAGTATGTTATTTTAAATTCCCAACGGGTAACACTTAAATAATTCGGTTAAAAACATTATATATAAGTAAATATTTTATTAGTAAATATATTATATAAATATTGCCATTTACTTATTTATGCTATAACTGCAGTACATGTTAATATTATATTCTTACAGATATAAAATGAATGTTCTCCGAATTCTTTTATTTTGTTTAAATACTATATTACTCCTTTAGGATTGCCATATTAAATAACATTGCAACCTTTTCAAATATTGTCGTCATTTTGTACAAATTCACAGAGTATACAAATCACCCTTATAAAAAGGAACTTAATTTTTTTTAATTACAAAAAATATTTTTTTTACGTTTTAAATTCCAATAGGGATGCGACTCGCTTATTGTAAGGAATGGAGGGAATCATAGTAAAAATGATTCATTAGAATCCAGTACAGATTTCTTACTATATACTGCTGGACCATGCATATGCCGCTCCCAGAATCTGCCGCCCTAGGCTTACTCAGCCTGTTGGCAAGCCCGTCACATGGGAAATGTTGAAGTTATTATTTAATATTAGGTACTACTCAATAGAAAGAGTAGGTATATATAACATTTTAGAATTATATAATTTAGACTTATGTGATTAAAGTGTTCTCGTTATAATTCGCAATGCTTTGATGAATTTATGAAATATCAAAGATTTGTTTTAAGGAATCATTCAAAATACCCGTAATTATTATGTTTGCATGGATGCGGAATAAAATGAGAATTGTATGTATATATATTGTATAAATAATATCATATTAAGAAAACATTTAGATACCTTCTTCAAAATATTGTTATTAGTTGAGTGAAAAAAACTAAAAATGTGCATAATATGTAAAGCTCATCACGGCGTAGGAGGGCTATGCTGCCACCCATTCTTGTACGAGTATGAATAATGTCTGCTGATTTCATATCGGCGAAACACGTCTCTAGACTTATTACTAATCCCATATGGAAAAATAGATATCAAAGGTGCATCGAAAGATGACTATTACAATTATAAATAAAGATAAATAATAAAATATTTTTGTGGTTGGTTTCTAGCTTCAAGCTGTATCTTGCACATAGCAAGGGAACTGGGAACTTGGTTTAAAGACACTCTCCCTATTATCTCCCTCCCACTTCCGTTTCCCAGTTTCGGCCGAATTCTGGAGGTTGAGTCAATAGCGTGTTAAGTGACAGAACTCAACGCTGCAATTTGCCTCGCTACCAGCACGTAGATTTGAAAATATTAAATATTCACCCTGAATGGCACAAACGTCCTACAAATTGTCAATATCTCCGGGATAGAACAATTTGCGAAGAGAAATTAATATTTCATGTACTTACATAATATAATAGAAATATAACAGTACTCAAGAATCAACATAAAATGTTAATTCGCCTTGCGTAATGGTGATTAAAATTCCGTCCCCCACCATATTGCCATTATAATTTGTGCAGGCGAATCATGTATTGTACTGATGCCTGATACACATGGATATTTATATAAGTATGTATGTAATTGTGTATTCATGATTGCTAGCCTAAAATATTCTTAAAACATTTTCAATAGGTAGTTATATTCTATTTTTAATAATGATTTAGTTTTTTCTTTTAAAATATTTGTTTTCGGCCATAGCTATATAAGTGGCAGAACTCAACGCAACGATTTGCCTCGTTACCAGGACGAGGATTTGAATCTATTAAATATTTCATTAACTTGAATGGTAATAGAACCGACAACCGTATAACAAATTATACGTACATATAAAATTGTATACATAAAATATATTAATATTTGAAATGTATGAATTCCAATTTATTGAAATATATTAGGTTCATTACTTTCACAGATCAGCAGGGCAGTCAGCACGGCTAATGTTAAAACATTTTATTATTCATTTTCTACTCGAATTTGAGACCGGGACACTAAGAGCCTGTGCGTGGGGAACACAATGCCATATTTTGTCAACCAAAGCTGGTGATTAGAATGAAATTAAATATACTATAATAAACTGATATTATTACGAGAAAACGTAAGTTACGCAGATTATTAAATTAATAATTATGTAGTTCAAGCGGGCGAAGCCACGAGCGGGCCGCTACTTTTAAATAAATATGACTCCTTCTCCTCCATAGTCGTTTTATGTTTAGGTTAAGGAAAGATTGCCCAACTCATTAATTGTTCGTCGCAAAACCCGCCCGTACAAAGTTCAACAATTATGAGACTTAACAAGGTCGTAAAACAGGGTTCCTTTCATCACCAATTTACTTTTCGCTTAACACAAATTTATGAATACGTTACAATTGCCTGAGGTAATTATAATATGAGTTTCAGAATATATTTTTATTTTATTTAACAGTTTTCAGATAATAACGAACTGAGAAAGCATAACTTATTGTCACGTTCCGCCTGAGCCAAGAGTGCAAGCGAGAGCGCGGAACAAGCGACAAGCAACGATGGCACGATTGGCCTAAGCCTAAGCCATAATATGAATACACTGTTATTTGTAATTTATGTGTATAAATTAAGTTAAAAAATATATTGGAATTAACGAGTGCAAAAAATAATCAAAATTAAATATGATAATTTAATAATAGTAATTCAATTTAAAATTGCTTAAAAGTATGTAATTTCCATTAATGACTTTCTTTCGACGGCCCCACGTAATATTATCGTCCAAATGGTGCCAAAATAATTATTAAAATCTGAATGTTATTGACATTTTACATATATCATTAATGAGTTTAAAAAAACAGAATAAATATTTTGCGATTATTGAAATAGATACATAATATTGATTCTATTTATATTTAGCTATCTTTCGAAGGTGGTAGTTTCCTATCTGATTTGCACTAATTGTTACTACGTGGCCTATTCTAAGAATATATTTTGTCAGCCAAGTTTTGAAATAAGCTCTTTGAAACATTTAACGACAGTATACTACTGGCAAATGCTATAATAGTAACAATGGGTTACATCGAAACGATAAACGAGTTGTAATTTGTAATAAAATCTATAGTAGTAGTATACTAGATAAATGGAATATCCAATACAAAAATAACTTATTAATTTGAACCAGTAGTTCTTGCCATTGGCGGGTTTAAATAAACTAAGTGTTTTTTTCATCTCATTCCGTATAAAGCAGAATAGACGTGATCCTAGTATTAAGACAATTAAGTTCCCACTTTCCGCCGAACTCTGAAGGCATTGCGTGTTGAGTGGCGGCACTCAATGACGCGCTTTTCCTTCTATTAAAATTTTCATTTCCTCGAGTTCGAATCCACATCTTGACGCTTTTACAGTCACGTGTGCCCTGAGCCACAAATAGTTTTATAATATAAGCTTTAGATATAGTATTAGTAAGTAATTAAGAAATAAAACATAATATTTAAAACTAAACTACATATATATATTTAAGCATATAGTATATGTGAAGCATAATTATGATTCAAGGTGATTTTTTTATAGAATGATAAACAATTCAATGCTCATTCGTTACACAACAGTTGACAGCGGCGCGTACGCACGCTAGACGACTCATTTAGTTGTAATTCTGACAGAAGGCGTTCGCCTACTTTCATAGAAACGCGCGTTCAGGTAATATTTTATCTAGAAAGATAAAACGCCTGTAAGTACCTCCCTACTTGTGACGACCACGTGCAACTTATCTTTAGTTAGTGTAGTGTGTCATTACCTTTTGGACTGAGTTAGAAATCGATAGTTATCTTAGAAAATATATTCAAAATGTTAATATATGCGTCCATTACGTTGATAATAACAATTGTTTTACTAATAAAAACATATCAGAAACTAACACATCGCGTGTGCAAATCGAGTGCTCATATGATTGGGAAAGTAGTGTTAATAACTGGTGGTAATAGTGGTATAGGTTTTGAGACTGCTAAAAATCTATCTGAACGTGGAGCACGGGTGATTATAGCGTGCAGGAGCGTCCGTCGAGCTGAGGAAGCTGTGAAAAAGATAATTCAGGCTACAGGAAATACCAATATCGAATATAGACATCTTGATCTTGCCTCGTTTCGTTCTGTCCGGAAATTTTGTGATAATATTTTAAAAACAGAACGGCGTCTAGATGTTCTTATCAACAATGCTGCGGCCGGTGGCCTTGGCAATTATAAGACGGAAGATGGCAACCACATAGGAATGCAAGTTAATTATTTTGCAACTTTTCTATTAACCAATTTGTTGTTACCGCTTTTAAAATCATCAGCGCCAAGCCGTATCGTCAATGTTTCATCAGTTGTACATAAATACGCGGAAATGGATTTTGAAAATTTAAATATGGAAAAATATTGGAGTGATTATTTAGTTTATGCAAATAGCAAATTATATTTGAACCTAATGACCCTCGAGCTTAGTAAGAGGCTACAGGGGACGAGTGTGACTGTGAACGCGCTCCATCCTGGAGTCGCAGCTACAAATAATCTTAAAATCATTAAAACTGATATTATTCGTAATGTAATTAGGATTATGGTTAATTTTATATATTTAAATGTATGGGAAGCTGCTCAAACGTCGATATATCTGTCAGTTTCACCAGAAATTCAGGATGTGAGTGGACGGTATTTTAGCAATTGTCGGGAGAAAAAGCCATCAAAAATTTCACAAGACCCTCAGATTGCTGAGAGACTTTGGGAAACGACGGAAAAGATTGTTAAATATTCTTTAAATAATAACTGACGTTAAACTAAAACTATGATTAAGGTTACTTTGTTTTAATTTCTTGTTTATTATATGTACATGCTTGCAATTTATATATGACAATCTTTCCACTCGTACTTAATTTTTTTTTGTAAATACTTAACTGTTAAATATTTGTTAAGAATTGAGTACATTATTATTCTATGTATTATGTTCTGACAGCATTTCAAAATTGACCTCGAACGGGAAGGTTATTTAATTTTTAAGTCAAGTCAGGAAACATATTGTTACTAGCTGCAGCAAGGTATACATTTAAATAATACATAAATATATTTCATTTTATGAAATAATAAACGCAGCTTTGAATATTACCGTCCGTATATATTTTTAAGATATAAGAATAAAAAGCTAATTTTATTGTTGTTTTTTGATACTAAAATTGTATTCCAGATGTATATTATAACAAAATGAAACTCATTTTAAATTATACTTCAGACTTGTTTTTGTCTACTTTGAATTTTTAATTATCTTGACTTCAGAAATTGTTAATTAGTTTGTAATGTTTAGGTACAAGTCTATACATCGGTGCTAAAGAGCTGAGATAAATTATTAATTTATTATTAACCTAATTTACTTTTAAAGTTAAAATCTACAATAATATATAAATAATTATTTATGAAAAAGAACATTAAATCTGTTTTTTTTTAATTAACAAAAACTATCTTCTTAATATTGTTGCTCAAGTAAGCATCAAAGAACTTGACCTTGATAAAAGATAAGCTAATAATCGTCTTTTGTATTTGTAATAATTGAAAATATATTTTTTTTGTTTAATAAACTGTGATTTCGAATCAGAATATAAAATAAACATGTGAGGTAAAATGATGTTTTTTTAGATGTGTTCTAGTTTACGCAAAATCTTCCATATATTTTTTATTTAGGTAAGCTTGTTGTTTATTTATTATATAGGTAGATAATTCTGTTTAAAGTTAGTTTATGTCAGAATTTTATTGAAATTTTCATATATTGTTTTTTTACTAAGTACATACTAAGTTGATACTCGTCCCAATAACATGTTATTTAATACTTAACGATACACATATCAATTATTTGTTACAACTTTGTTAGTGTAAGTCCAGTTATTATTTATATTTATTATTTTTATAGCTTTTAAGCAATAAATTGCTCAAGTACTTTTTAAATAATGTTTAAATTAGCGTTTAACGTCGTTGCGCAGGGGCACGAGAGTGTGGGTTCGATCCCCACCTGGGGAAATTAATTATTATCTATCAATATTATCATTTTCCAACTCTGGCACCAAAGCAAAAGTTCAGCGTTGATATCCGCCACTCAACACGCAATACCTCGAAAAATTCAGCAGGAAGTGAGGAACGAAGTGTCTTAAAACTAATTTTCCTTTAGCCTTTCCTGCAAATGCTACAGAAAAAATATTTAGACATAAGTAGCTATAAGTCTTCCTTCCCATCATCATGTTTGCCTAGTCATAAACCGTTTCATTATGTGATTGGATCATAATTGATGGTACCACTCACGGATCCACAATGTTCAGTAATAAATTAACAGCTGACAAACATTTATTTGCACGGTCCAGAGGGTTGTTGATGATTATTGTTATATAAATGATAATGATTATTTCTATTTTGTCCATGATTTCTTTTATCCTATCTATTGCTATTTCGAAATCTTTGGCTATATTTTCTAGTTATAAAACATTATATTACATTCTGTTCATTATATTTTTAATTGACTATAAATCATTAAGATGTATGTGTATGTTTTATGGAGAGTTATTTTCAAGGAATAAATTGTTTAAATCAATAATTGTGTTTATTATTAATATGTTAATGCATTGAGTGTGCTGTGTGACTGTTAGCGATTGTGGGTTCGTTCCCACTCGAAAAATATAAATATTTAATATTTTCACTCCGGTGTCCAGGCAAACGGCATTGACTCTAGATTTTGGCGGAAAGTGGGAAGCGGAGTGTCTTAACACTAGACTCTCTGTTCGGGATACAGCGTGAAGTTAAAAATAATAATAATAATATATCTATGATTTAAAAGTAGGCTAGTGTTGTGCGAGTTCTTAACAAGTGAATGTTCTTTATTCAATTCATGCTTGCTCGTGCATAAAAGAATGCAAGCCAACGTTATTTGCAATTCGATTTACAATGTGCTGTTAAACAAATGTGACTTAATATACTTACTTTCTTAAAACAATAAATATATAAAGATCAATAGAAGAAAAATCTATTTACTTTCATAATTTTTTTATCACTATGAAAACATGTAGGTATTTTGTATCTTATTGTATATACGTTATACAAACTAATAACTTAACAAATTATAATTTAATACTTAAAACATATAAAAATATATTAAAATCTGTGAAATTATGCGTAATACATAATGTGAATTTTCGAAATAAATTTACAATAATTATTGAATTAAATTATGTCGTAATAATATTTATATAATAAAAGATTTTAAACTAAACTTAAATTTATATACTAATAAAAGTTTAATAAATAGTTATTATTAATAACACAATACTATATGTTTATTGTTAATTTTGTCACCGAAAAGGAGATACATACACAATCTCATTAACGTATTGGCCGGAGTTATTGCGACGGCAGTAATTGGACTTCGAATTACCAGTTAATTTGTGAGTACCACTGACGTAATCTTTCTTATTCCAGATTTTATTTACAATTTACACAGTAGTAATCATCCATATATTTGTTATCAAATGTCTACATATTTACACTTACATTACACATATTTAACTGTCACAAATACTTAGAACTATAGGTTTTAAGTGGTCTTAAAATAAACCCCTATTAATTAATATAAGTTTTATTTGAAACTTCCATAATATATGCTGAACTTATATTATTTTATATCACTTGCTTTTATACTTATTCTTTTATATCACACTTGATGCTGTTACTTAAAAATCTGATGGAACTGATGAAAATCTGAGCAAGGTGAAAATCTCGTCAAATATATAAGCGTGAACTTGTCAATCTCGCTGAAAAATACATCATCGCTTTCCCATCATCATACCTTGTCGAGAAGAAACAAAAAGGGTTGAGCGTGGTTACATTTTCATAAAACAAAGAAACTATTTAAAAATTAATGAACTGCAAGTTTTGAGCCTATTGGTGAGTTGCATCTAGATTGGTGGAAAGCGAATAGCTTTCTTCGTTGCACAGATTTTTAAATAGTTTTATTTTATTGTCATTTTTTTTAAATAATCCTATTCCTATCCTATATCTTATAAAACAAAGTCGCTTTTCGTGTCTGTCTGAACTTTCTAACTCTTCTTCTTCTAAACCACTAAACGGATTTTGATGCGGTTTTTACCATTAGGTCGAGTATTTCTCAGGGAAGGTTTATATATAGTTTATTATTTGTACATTCTTATGTAAATTAACATAAATACGATAAAGGTGTATAAAGTCCTACCCGTTGAGACACTTTCGCGCATGCGATGCTTTAATGGTAAGTACTACATGAAAATAATGTATTGGAGTATTGTTCCTCTTAATAAGATCTACAAAAAAGTCAGCGACAGCATATTCGTATCTTTTAACGATAACGTGTAGTGATCATATGGCTGTCTAAAAATTGTAATTTCAATATATTTTTTATAGTGAGGGATATTTTTCCATAATAGTATTAATCCTTATCCTTTAAAATACTTTATTAATTTTCTACGTTAAACGAAGATAAAATTTGCTTTTTACACTATTTCGTAATTGCGAATAGGTTTAGAGAAAAACGCATTTAATTGTTGACACATACGCCGTTGACACATCAACTGTATCGAGTCATGTTTTACTTATCTCTCAGAGTAATTCAACATATAGGTAAGTATATTAGTTGCGTTGGCCATTTAATGTAGATCAAAACTGTCTTACTGTTTTTCATTTTAATAACTACTTTAGAAGTTGTTACAATATAAAAAAGTCCTTGCTGAGAAACGGCTCGCCGACGACGTTTTGCTTATACAAGCGCGTCCACTGCGTCCGTCTGCCTTACACGCAACGGTAGTTCAGTGGTAGAATGCTCGCCTGCTATGCGGGCGGCCCGGGTTCGATTCCCGGCTGATGCATTCTATTTAATTTTCCACACCGGCAGCCACGTAATGCTTGCTTTTCATCAGGGACAGAGTACCCTCTTCGCTACCCAACCGGTGTCGTTGTTTTAACAGCATTAACCACAAGCTCGAAAAAAAACCCGCCTACCTCTATGGCAAAGAAGATTTAGATGCGTTTCACGTATTGGATAATTTTAGTTGACTGTATTATTTCAGCGCGATATATTTGTTTTCATATTTTTTGTAGTAGTTATTAGTAGGTAGGTTTTTGTTTATAATTTCTTCCGTTTAAAAATAGTAATTAAAATATATTTTAATAAGTACTTGAAAAGACTAGTAGCATAGATTTGCTGAATTGATTTGCAAAATCCTTGCCCCGCAACATTTTGCTTATAATAGTGGATCCGCCGCACCCGCCTGGCATCTTTTCCCCGGGCATGGAAGAAAGGCCTGCTCATTATGCTGCTGAGGGATACCGATCTATAATCCTCCTCAGCACAGTCGCCAAGTTTTTCGAGAAGGTATTCCTCTCACTTCTTCAGTCACACAACCACCCACAAAGCGAGCAGTTTGGCGAGCGGGTATACCACTCTGGGTAAACCACGCAACAGTGATCAACTGAGAGAGAGTGTGAGTGTGCAATAGCAGTCTTCCTTGACATAGCACGCGTATTCGACCGCGTCTGGCACCCGGCTTACTTCATAAAGTGCTCAGAGCCGGCAACCCCAGCACGTCGCGGATGTCTTTGCCGCTCTGCTTTGTAAGTGAAAGGACATTTTACGTGAGAGTTGAGAGTGCGTGGTCTAGCAGCGACCCGATCGCTTCCGTTGCCCCAGTCAGAATTTTGTCACCTGCTCTCTACGCACTATACATTGATGACATCACAATGCCCTAGCGAGTATTACTCAACGGGGAATCCTGCAGATAGTACAGAACCTCACCCTCCGGCGAGTGACGCAGGCACCATACTACGTGAACACCATGCGCCACTCACCGCAATCGAAAAATAGAAACCCTAGAGGTACACATTGGTCGTCTCGCGTACAACGTATTCCGTTGCGCCGGTGTATCGGGTCACCTGCACCTAAGGAGCAGCACTCCGCACACCCAGCCCCCCGAGGTCAAACGTCTTCTTCCGAGGGACTTTCTATCCTCCTCCAAATCCGACTGATGAGCAGTCACCTTGGTCGTTTAATATAGGCCTCCCTCAAGAAACCGAGGGTTTCCACCATTGACCATTGACCAATTCCAATCTCCTCCCGCATCCCCTTCCATGTGTCTGCTCTAAAGCAGGTTTTTGCCTGAGACTACGGTCAGAGAACCAACGTTCTGATGTCGTTCTGAGCTACTACGGAGATGGCCGAGAGAATGCTTCAATTCTGCGCCTGGCAAAGTAAATTTAGAAGTGATTGCACGTATTTTGGAGTTATTCAATAATTATAATGTATTTCCACGCGACATAGTTGGTTACATCTTTCGTTTAAGTATTTTTGGGTAAGAGAATAGTAGATAGTCTGGTGTTTGTAATTTCTTTCGTTTAAGTTTTCTGTTATTTGTGGTATTTATTAGTGTTTATTTTAAAACAATTGAAAAATCCTTATTGGAATTAGCGGGTTGCATTAGGGTTTAATTAATTTTCACATTATCTTAAAAAATGCTTTGCAAACATACATTATATGAATAATTCAGTAGTTAAGGCGGGCGAAGCCGCGAGCGGGTCGCTAGTTTATATATAAATTAAAATATATTTAATCTGAACTATATTTCATGTCTAGAGGTATTTATTTTATTTTGTTGAGAAAATAATGTGAAGTTTCATCATAGTAATAATCGCAAAATTTTTAAATTGTTTGTATTTTGCATCAGTAGGAAAATA
This sequence comes from Heliconius nattereri, assembly GCA_013403645.1. Taxonomy (NCBI): domain Eukaryota; kingdom Metazoa; phylum Arthropoda; class Insecta; order Lepidoptera; family Nymphalidae; genus Heliconius; species Heliconius nattereri. The sequence goes on along the minus strand of JAAIXI010000234.1, from coordinate 9,303,537 downwards.
TTTGAGTATAAAAAACAAACATATTTTGTGATATATACGAGTATATGAAGAATAATATATACGTTGCTTATCTTTCCTATCATTCATTTCAGTCGGCCTTCAGATTTGGAGACAATCATTCAATAGCTTGATAGCAATAAGTAATTTTATAATATAGTAGCTAAAGTATTATCATCCAACCTAAAACAAATGACTTACCAGTTTATTAAAGCAACGTTATTATAAAATTAAGAAACGTACATATAGTCAAGATGTTTTTGCTTTTGATATTTATATTACTAATTTTAATAGTGTTCTTAATGTTTTCAATAAAGGTGTATACAAAATTACAACATGGCATTTGCAAGTCTGCTGTTCATATGGTTGGAAAAGTGGTAATTGTTACGGGTGGTAATAGTGGAATAGGCTTCGAGACAGCGAAGAATCTGGCCGAGCGTGGAGCACGCGTGATTATAGCATGCCGTGACGCTCAACGCGCCGAAGAAGCTGTAGAGAAGATCATGAATATTTCTGGAAATAAAAATGTTGAATATCGCCACCTCGACTTAGCATCTTTTAATTCAGTTCGTCAGTTCAGTGCAGATATATTAAAAACAGAAAAGCGATTAGACGTCCTTGTAAATAACGCCGGCGCCGGCGGTATGGGGAACTTTAAGTCAGAAGATGGTAATCAAATAGGAATTCAGGTAAATTACTTTAGTGTATTTTTACTAACAAATCTTTTATTACCACTTTTAAAATCATCTGCACCGAGTCGCATCGTGAATGTTTCATCAATGGTATATAAATATGGCGAATTAAATTTTGACGACTTAAACATGGAGAAAAATTGGAGTGATTTTTTAGTTTATACTAATAGTAAGTTATATTTGAATTTAATGACTATCGAACTCGGCAGACGACTAAAAGGAAGTAATGTAACAGTGAATTGTCTTCATCCCGGGATTGCAGCCACAAATATATTTAGAAATATAAAAACTAATATTATTAGAAACGCAGTCAAAGCAATGATTAGTTTTATGTTTTTAAACGACTGGGAGGCTGCACAGACAACAATTTATGTCGCTGTATCACCAGAACTACAAAATATAACTGGTAGATATTATAGCAATTGTAGAGAAGAAAAACTAACAGATGTTTCCCAAAATCTAGAAGAAGCTGAAAAACTTTGGAGGGAATCAGAAAAATACTGTAAATTATAATTTTAATAGTATCTTATAAATATAAGTATTTTTTTGTAAAAGTGTTCAACTTTATGTGTGAAATAATAAATTTGCAATTGTGATCAATTTAATATTTTTGTTTTTATTTCTAGCATTTATTGACATTACACAGTTAGTTTGTTTAGAGTTCAAAGTTGAGGTCAGATTAGACGCATACATTTTAACAGTATGAATAAAATGATTTGATAATATTGTTTATATTGTATTAAATAGGTTATTTTATTAATACGTTTGAATTGAATTCCTGAACTGTACTCGCATAAATAATATTACGACTTCGGTCGTACGGTATTACGTTTTTCCCCTTAAAGGCGGATAAGATTTTGTCGGATTTCGTTTACACAATATTATTTATTTTATTCTAATTTTGCATACAAATTCCATTGTATATTGTACAATATATTAATAAATGTAAACTGACAATTGTACGTTCTAGCCATTAAAATTAAGTTGTTAATAGTCATTGAATAATGAACATATTTCTTTAATTTTTCAAATGATCTAAATTAGTTCGATTAATGAATTAAACTTTAAATGTTAATTTTTATAACGTGTAAACGTAATATTTATGGGTTTTAATCCTAATTGCATGATGCATTCTTAATTTCATTTTCTTGCATTGGTTCAAAAGATACTACTACTACTACTATTTGTTAAAAAAGATTAAACGCAGAATCCAGAGTATTTCAAATCTATTACGTAGTAGTACCAAAGATAATACGTTCCGGATTACATTACGCTTATTTGTTTGGTGCTACAATACAAACACAAATGCATGCATACGTTACAATTTCCTTCATACCTCACGTTCGAATTGGTAATTAAAAACATTAAACAATTGATCTATACAATTATTCTAACAATAGTACTGTACGACATGCTATTATATTATAGCACTAATATAATATATGAAAACAATATATTATTCACGTAATAAATCAACAAGTGTTAGTGTGTACTATAAAGGTATATCTGCATAATCCTTATTGTTATCATCAAGCGAATGGAGCTGGAGGGCTGGAGGTAGCTCGACAACGTCAACTAGGTCGCGAGTCTACGTTCAAAATGCTTTTAACTTAATCCATACAATCCAATGATATGGAATAAGCTTCAACTCAGATTATACTGCACTGAGTGCGTTATTATCGTTTATTAATATTGGTAATATAACATGTAGGTACATTACGACAGTTGTAATTTTAGTAATATGTATATTATCTATGTTTTTTTTTAATCTGTATGTATATTTAAAGTCTTAGTGTCTAATGCTTTTAATTAACTTTATTAATTAATTGAATAATATATGAAAATAGGTTGTAATTTATTGCATAGGAATTTCGGATTCCTTTTAAATAAATACTTAAAATTTAAAAACCTCCATGTAGATAATAAAGAGAACCAAAATGGAAGGTTAACATTGGCTTATAATACTGTTTGTGTGGGTTTCCATTTAGGAATCTAGAATGTTAAATAAAATTATGCAAAGACACGAAGGCTATCGGCATAATTATGCCCAGATATTGATTTCATTAAGAGCATTACCAATTTTGGCAACTAGATAAGAGGATATTATTTACAATATTGGCAATGAAATTTTGATTATTTCCTTATCTTTAAAGAACGTGAGTTAAGGTCGAGGTAATAGAAATCAATTCAAATATGATTTAGATGGCGACTTTTAATTTAATTTGTTTATTCTTGATATAGGCAACTGTGTCAACATTTTTGGCATAATTTAAATCAGGAATAAAAGTACAGTTCCAAAAGTCTAAATATTTGAACTGAACTGAACCTACATTTATTACGATCTTTGTTTAACGCCTACGTCCGGGCGCCCTTTGAGGTCGATATTTTTTTATTATAGTTATTATTATACTACTTTAAAAATGTACTTTATTCTGTTAATTTACACGCGTTTACGTTTTAACAGTGTTTGATGTAAATCATTGAATCGATTTTTGTGGCTGTCTAATTAATATCTGTCTGTCTAATATCAAAATAAGAAGGCGAACCTGTTCATCTTTTCAGAACTGCAAGAAACAAAAATGAAGAAAATATTTAAAAAACAAAAGGGTTTCTCTATCTCTCCTCTCCTTCTCTGACTATTTAATTATTGAATTAGTAACTTCAACTGAATTTTTCTTTGAGTGTACAGAGTTTACTTACAACTCAGCCTTGTTCTATTTCGTTAAAAACTTTATTACGTTGTAAATTATGAAAAAAATATCACGTTGTAAAAAACTGAATTTTGTATAATATTATATGTGACGTACCCGTTACATAAATTTAAAAAATGTTAATTGAGAAAGCTTCACAATTTTTATGCAAATGAAATGAAGAATTACTGAGAGATTCTACCTTTTAATTTTTCATTAAAATTCAAATGCTTGTAAAGGTATTTAGGAGAGTTTTGTTAAAAAGTAAATATTTATTTAATAATACAAAAGGAGTCTTTGAACAGAAATAAATTTCAAATTTTGTTCATTTCATTGTGTTAAAATACAAGTGTATAATTTTCATAACTCTTAAATTTTATTTGTTTTTTCCTCTCACACCTATTTATACTATTTGGTAAATCAGCCTGTATGATTATTTACTTGGTTGTTTATATTCTACAGATTTTGAAATATAATAGGTATTAACCCAACTTTAAAAATTATGGAATTTGAATAGGTCTGAAGTAAGACGCACGTACAGCCGTGACCGCTGATGGTAGAAACATGAAATTTGGACAGATGTTTACTTTTGTAATCTGAAGATCCACTAAGGAGGGATTTTTAAAAATTTTAATTTTAAAATTTTAAGGTGAAATAATGAAATTCAGACTCTTAAAAATATTTAATTTAACACGTGTTTCACGGTTTTCTAGAATTTATCTCCTAAGGGTGCCAATAAGGGGTTGAAAATTTGTATGGAAAAATCTTTAAATCGCCATCGATTTTTATAAAATTTGAAGCTTAGACTCGTAAAAGTATTTAATTGAACACATGTTTCATGGTTCTCTAGAATTCACCCCCTAAGGATGTAAATAAGGGGTTGAAAGTTTGTATGGAAAAATCTTTAAATCGCCACCGATTTTTATAAAATTAGAAATTTACACTCTTAAAAATATTTCATTGAACACATGTTTCATGGTTTATTAGAATTCACCCCTAAGTAAGCAAACGAAGCAGCGCGCGTCCGCTAGTCTCCTATAAAGTTTGAATTTGTTAGTTTCGAAATCTTTCAGATTTAAGTACTGCCCCATACATATATATATACAAAGATTTCATCCATTGAAAATATTAATCAATATTTTCTTGGACTTTAACAGAATAAAATGGGTTTGTAGCCTCGAGCAACTATTAAGCGCTTGTAGTTATTTTACAAAGAAACCTAAAACTACAGCCATTACATCCACGATTTACTATCACTTAAATGAAATTTTAAATATGTAGAAAAAGTAACAAAATTTACAAAATATCATATATTCTTTTATGAGAGAAATTTGCATGTCATAAACACAAGGGCCATAATTTTTTATCGCTCGTACATTATTGGCATTCCTTAGCCTTTGTGAAACAAAATGTTTTTCAATCATTTACTAACTGTTAATGAAGTTCTCTTCATATATTTTTTTTAAAATAAATTTGTAATTTTTTTTAACTCAATCAAAAAGTTAAATATTATTAAGCTTTTTTAGACTAGAAGTTGAATTTAACCTTAAGTATGGACGTCGGGTCTCACAGACCCATCTAGTTCTACGAATTCTACAAATCGGCCACTTCTCCGTGACCTCCGCCACTGAGTCGCTCAGTACCTTTCATATTAATGAAAAAATTAATGTAGATAGCAGTGGATGTGTCTCTGGCCTGGGTCTGTCAGACCAGACGTCCATGTTTCCCATACATGAATGATTTCAAAACACCATATATTTTTATAATATTACAAAATATACTTTAATATTTTAATTGTATTATTTGTATTCGAATGTTTTTATTGTTATATATCATGTATTATTTTGCATTATTTGTTGTATATTTTAGTAATATAAATATTATTCACCTAAAAAAGATTCAATTTTTTTAGTTTTTATGATAAAATGGAAAAAAATGATCGACCAAGCACGTCAGGGAAATATATCGGTACTTTATAATCAATATCAAACAAAACAATTGGACGACGACATTTTATAAAGAAAATAGCACTTTATCAAATAAAAAGACGCGTTTCGTATACTAAACTGCTCTAAGAATTGAGAATGACTTTGACTGACTGATCTTTGCGATCTGATCTATCATTTATTAAACATGAAGCTAAAAAAATAGTTTTGGGTTCTTGAAAAACATGTATACTTTGCCCCCAAAAGATATATAGAAAGACAACACATACTTATGTTGACTGCAATCGTCATTTTTTCAATTGTTGACTTTATATTTTGTTAAAAAAATATTAATTTTATTATCTGTCTTTTTTTATAGTATTATTTTCTTAAGAGTCATCCCACGTGGCCAAAGACTGAAATTGTGAGTTTAAGTTATTTAAATCGTTGTGATGCGTAAAGTATAATAAAAAGCGATTTTATTTATATTGATTTTGTTTGATTTGAGGCTATTCATGTAAACTAAAACATAAAAGTCTCTTCTTCCTTTAAAAAACAGACGGAATATAACCAATAAATACACTGGTCTGACAGACCCGACGTCCATATGTGTGTTATAAAAAAATCACGTCTATAGTTAAAGGTTAAGAATGAACTCCCATATAAAATAAAATATTTGGGTAATATATTTAATATTTTTTAATACTTCGAAGATTGTAGTACCTAACGTGTTTTAATATAATTTTCGCGTCCATAACATTGCTTTTATTCTCATTGTCATCAAGTTGTCATAACATTAGTAAAATAAAAGCAATTTTCGTGTGCAGGTGTTTTCACGTCGATTATATTTTTACATTTATTTTTATAACAAGATATAAAGTTCTATGGAACGGCTGTGATAGCCCAAATCGACTGTATCCTCAGCACGTCCCGACCAGCAACATTTTGGAGCCTGTTTGTAATTTCTTTGAACTTTCATTCGCATGGTAGATTAAAGTGTTTTGAAACTATGTACAATTTGTTTCGTTGGTTATTTGAAGCATGTAAAAATATATAGCTATATTAACATAAAAATTTTCACAGCATTAGCTATTGTGTTGCGTAAAACATTAAATCTAAATTATAATATTATGTCCCTTTACATAAAAAGTACTTTAACGATTAATTTTATTATATAAGATAGAAGAACGAAAATATTTTGGTCATTAAGAATATCTTCCTATTGATACCACCACCTAGAAGATATCGCCAGCTTGATTTAACAAAGCATCGTTTGAGTTACTCCTAGTTTTTAAGCAAGTAAAAAGAAAAGAAAATAATAATTTAAAAATATCTTTCTTTCCCTAACAAGAATAATAAAACGGCTTCACGCTGTATCCCGCGTACAGCAGAGTAAGCAGAGGAAACCTAGTGTTAGGACACTCCGTTTCCCATTTTCTGCCGAATTCTAAAGGCCTTGCGTGATGAGTGGTGGAACTCAATGCTGTGCTTTGCCTGATACCAAAGCGAAGAAATAAAAGTATAAATTTAAGTATTATACATATTTCATTTTTTTCAACTGGGGTTCGAACCCCCGACCAGTTGCGTTTACAGTCCCACATTTGTAACCCTACGACGCGAATGGCCTCTTTATTTACAATAATATTATCAAATAAATAGGCTATCGCCGTGAAAATAGGAAAATAGATTACTGACCCAATTTGCTTAAGTAACTTCTAAAATAAAGACAAAATATATTTCCTACTAAGAACCAAAAACAAACTGTGTCACCCAATTCCTTTAAAATACATCCATACCTAACTATCTTTTAATTTTTATACTGAGTAAGTCTAGCCGCCATATTGTCTGTCCATGTAATGTAAACAGTACCGCCGGTTGCTGACAGAATGCAATTTCTCGCCACTCGCTAGTTCCAAGTTAACATTTACATTTTAAAGCATTTTATTTCATTTGCAATTCCCTCGATTTCTTTTCTATGCAAGTAATTGTGGCTGATTATGTTACTTGTTCTGTGTTAGGTGTACTAGTAATTACAGATGATAAGTAATTTAAAAATGTATGTAGGTATATGAGATATTAATGTATTTAAATATAAAAAAAAACAAAAACATTATTATAATTAGACAAATATTTCAGGCGCAGTGATACTAGCGTGTCATTGTACATGCGTCGGTTGCGGGTTTGATTTCTAGTCGGGGAAATGAATGTTTCATTTCCTCGCTGAGGTAACAAAGCAAAGCGCGGGGTTAAGTTCCGCTACTCAATACGGAATGTTATGAAAATTCGACGGTAAGTGGGGAACGGAGTGTCTTAATAGTAGGTTCCTATTGATAAGACACTCCATTCTCCACTTTCACTCTGCATAACTGCTGTATAAAAGACAAATACAGAAAATTATAGAAAAATAAAATTTTACCTTTTCTTCATTAAAAAAAAACTCTACGTCAAGAAAATACTTTTCTAGACGCTGAACTGTAAAGCTTTACGGACCAATAAATAGTTATGAAGTAAAAGTAAATTTAAAAATCACGATATAATTTAGGGCGAACCTCTGTCAGCCTGTCGCTCACTCACGCCACAATTCGGTTTTGCAATAATAAAACAGTTGTCAGTGCCAACGGCGCGTAACACTAGTGGGGTTGAACACAAATATAAAGAAACTATTTTTATGTACAATTATATTTTACATTATAATACACATCAGTTTTCTCAAATTTACTTAAATTAAATAAAGGCGCCCTTATATTCTTGTATAATCAGCTTCTTACGATATAAAATATTAAAATAGAGGCCGTCGGAGCGTAGGGACACAAGGGTTTGAATGTAACGCGACAGCTGTGGATTCGATCCCCACTCGCGGGAATAAATAATAATTATTTATTGATATATTTTCATTTTTTCTCTTTAGCACTAAAGCAGCGCGGCCCGCCGCGGCCCGGTGTTGAGTTCCGCCTATCAACACGCAGTACTTTGAAAATTCAGCGGAAAATGGGGAACTTAGCACCAACTTTACACCAGTTTACCTCTCTGGTTTCCCCTATTATAATATGCGGGATAGAGCGTGATAAAAATATATATTATAAAAATGATTTCTATAAGGAACTTGATATTTGCTAAACGAACTGATGCATGTTTTGGAAAACGGTACGGAGAGACGATGCAATCGAGTGACATCGCCTAAGGGAAGATACGAACATGCTTCAGCTAACCGACATGATCATGTCGTACCAATTCTATGAAATTTAGGGTGAAAATTTACTTACACTATTATTCATTTAGCTTATAGCCTAGCCTAGCCTAATATATATACTAACACGAGATATATACGTAAAAATTATTATATATTTAAGTAATTCAAATAAATAAGTACAAACTTTTTATAATTTAAATAAAAATTTTGATTATAGCCTATTTATAATGAAGCGGTTTGTTGTATTCGTAATGTCATGTGGTTAGTTGACTCGGACAATCACTATATTTTTTAGGCTACAAATACTTACTAATTAAATATTTAATGTTATATATTATTTACAATTTTAGTTATTTAAAACAACAACTTACTATAAAAATCTATGGAATTAAGAAAACAGTAAAATTTGTTTAATGTAATAACCGCTGGTACTCCTTCTTCCTTCTCCTTGAGCGGCGAAAGAGGTATGTAGAGACCCTAGCATCTGGCGCTCCGTTCTCTTTGATTACCTCGCTAGGGACAAAGCGTGAAGTTAAGTTTAAGTTAATAAAAATAAAATTGTATGACTATTTCACTATTGGCAGTGAATCATTACTTATCTTATAATTTTTAACCGACTTCTGTAAGAAAAGGAGGTTATCAATTCGACTGTATTTTTTTTTGTGTTTGTTACCTGACTTTTGACTGGGTGAACCGATTTTGAATTTTTTTTTTGTTTGAAAGGTGGAGCTTCCCGAATGGTCCCATTTTTTTTGTACATGTCTGACAATGGTATCTATAAGAGAATCACATAAGTCTTAAATTTGCATTAGGTATGTGCGCGACAAATAGACGAATAACTCAATGTCGCGCCAACCGATTTTGATGATTCTTTATTGTCTTTATTCTTATTGTCTTTTATTTGAAAGGATACACTTCAAGGATAATTTGGTGTAAGTTTGGTTAGGTTCCGATTATGGGATCCGGTAAAAATTGAGAAAGTTTGTTTTATTTTGGTAAAAAAAATTTTATACTGTAATAGTTACAAGCAAAATCTTTTTAAATTGATGTCAGAGGTGAGATTCCTGATCGTTGCATTTCTTTTCAACCAACCTCAAAAATGAGGATGTTCTCATTTTCAACCAACTTCAAAAAAGGGAGATTTTCAATCCGCCCGAATACTTTTTATGTATGTTCTTGTCCATAGACCAAAATGTAACTTTGCACAAAAATAATACCTAATTAAATAAAGTTTTACATAGGACAACCACAACCAGTCGTCGACAACCACTACCACCACCATCACCACTCGTTTAAGAAGCATCATTTTAAGATCTAGCCATAAATTAAAATCCTAAAATAAATTAATTTTTAACAAAAACAAAAACTGATTCCTAACAACGAACTAAAAAGTGAAGGTAATTATACAAATATTTTATAATTTTGAAGTCGGTGCCGAGCTAATGCTACAACACCTTTGCTACAATATCAAATTACTAAGCCTGTTTGTTTTACTTGGCACCGACCTCAAAATTATAAAATCTTTGTATAATTATTTTTCACTTTTTAGTTCGTTGTTAGAAGTCGGTTTTTCTTTTTGATAAAAAAATAATTTTTGTAGAAACGGATTGGAAAATAATCAAATGATATCATATTAAACGTTTAATATCATGTTTGCGTTCACACGTATGTACATATGTTGTTTATTTCCTGCATTTTATAAATTAAATTGTAAACTTAACGTCTACAAAGTTAAATTACGTATGGCAGGTTTTTAAAAGCTGTTTTATTTACTCTACATCGTATTCCACTATTTGACGTCTATATATTTAAAAATCTTAATTTTTTAGAATTTTTTTTTGGAGAGCGAAGTGTCTTAATATTTGGCACCCTCTCTCTACATGCGGAATACAGCGGGAACCTGAAAAAAAAAATTGTATTATAATAGGCGTTCTTATAAGACAATTAGAATACTCTAAAATTATATATTACAAACCAAATTCAGACTAATCACAACTGTAAATATTAGACCACAATCTGGCTGTATAATTAAATTTTTCTTTGATCCAGATGTTTTTAATGATTCTGCTACTTAGCGGTCTGGTGAGGCTTTAGGCTGGTAAATAGGCGGTTAGCGGGAGGAAGTGCGGACAATATTAATGTTCTCCATAACTCACCGCCCGCCGACGTATTTTTCTCCGCCAGCTAAGGACGGCTGACACTAATTAACAGGATTAGCATATTCCCCTAAAATACAATTTTGAAGCGTATATTTTTTCCCGTATTTAATTAATTTCCATTCTCACTTTAATCTCATATCGGATGTCCTTATTCTGATGTATTTTGAATGGTAATTTGAAACGTTCGCTTTGTGTAATCAAATTATTCGCTTCCACTCAAGCTTTTAATGAAAATTACCTAAGTTAGTACTTTCTTTCAGAAATTGTGTATATAATCTGAAACTAGCGGCCCAAAGGCAGCTTTGCCCACTTAAAGTTATTGTAATATAATGTCCATATTTAATAAAATTATAAAATAAATTGTAGACTATGTGTTTTTCAGGTGTATAATCCATATTACTGTAATGATTTTCCATGCATGAAAGTAGAACAAATACACACTCTGTGTGGAGGACGCCGCCACTGGCCTCAAAAAAATCCTGTTAAAATTAACTAACGCAACACATCCAATATACAATTAATTATATAATATAATAGTATTTATTCTAACGAAAGTAATTTGTTACAGAAATTTCATCCCCTATTTATTCACAACAAGAAGTATTCTAGTGTAACATTTTGTTACAATTAATGAACCATTTCTCTTCGGCTCTAATATCCAAAGTTTCTCTGATCATGTTTACAATGTCTGTCCTGGCAACTGCCTTGTTAGCGACCATTCACGTATTTATTACCTAACGATGGCTTAGCAACATGGCGATGTACTCATACAAGCCAAATATTGGACAGTTATGAGTTATTTACGTTTTCTTTTATATACTCGTATATTGCATCGTATTTTAAGATTAATTTTTATTGTCCTTATAAGAAAAGGCTTGTATATAAAATTTGATATAAAATATAGTATCTATAAAATCATGAATTGCTAAGGGAAAATAATTATAAGGATAAAAGTATAAATAAGCAAATAATACAGTTTTGTTTTTTTTTCGCTTTACATTCTCCACTTTCTGCCGAATTCTTGACTGGAGTCAACGCAGCGCTTTGCCTTTTTTTCCAGAGCTAGGTAATGCAAATAATAAATATCATAATAAATATCAAAAAAGGATTTTTGGAGTAGGAATCGAACTACGAGTCAATTGAACCATTACATTTGTGTGAGAATCGCCAAGACTGGCACAAACAACAAAAAAATATATATTGAATTAAACTACACATTTCATTTAAGATACATAACGCTGTATCCCGCGTATAGCAAGATAGGTAGAGAGAACCTGGGAACCTAGTGATAACACTCCGTTCCCATTAAGGCCGATTTAAATTTAATATTTGAGTGTAGGCTATTTTCATACATAAAATACGTGCTAGCTTTGCTTTTAAAAATGTAGTAGAGTATGAAAAAAAAAATGTGTTATAGAATAGTAAAAGTTTCAGCTTTTGTTTCTTTTTTATTTTGTTTTTCCATTGTAGTTCCGTAACGCCAAAACACACAGGAAAAACGACGCATATCGCTAGAAAGTTGGTAAATCTGTGATGAGAGAGTAAAGTTTATACCGCAGCGTGAATGCTTCCAACAACTTTTGTTATGAATTTTTAACAAAAAATACTATAACCGCCACAATAAAGTTATTTATAAGCTCGATGAAGGCTTAGAATAAAAAATGTACTTAATTGTTGTTTTTAAAGTGTTACACATTTTTATGATTTATAATTCGCAATAAATTCGCTATGAATATTACTTTTTTTTACATTTTAACAAGCTTAGGAAATAATTATAACCTTCTATAATAAGACTAACATTAGATTATATCATAATGCTAATCTCTTTATATAAAATGACAATTAATTTTTGAATTATGCTAGTTATTAAAACAAATATTATTTCGTTATAATCTAATTTCAGAATTCGCCAACAAATTAATCATCTTGTTAGAACTTTACACTGAAACATTGGTTTCCATAGATTCAGCTTTTGCATGAAGTTCGAAGGTAAATTGGATGGCGACCGCGGCGAACCGTGACTCTACGAGCTTATTGAATTGCGCCGTATAATCTTTACTGATGACGATGTAGAGCAAAAAAATAAGCTGAGATGTATAAGGTATACTATATATATATACTGTCTATCTAAATTGAAATAAAAAAGAAAAAGTGTCTGTACATTTTATATTTTTAGAAAAAAATCAATAGATCGGGAATTAGTGGATTATTTTAAAAATGTTTTTATTTCTCTACTTCTATAACATATAAAAAATGTAGTGTAAAATTGCAACTAAATTCGCAGAAACTCGAATTTTGATGGAAACTTGTGTGTGGTACTAGATTCTCTTTGCCTGGCACTTGCTGCAAGTGTCAATCACAGCGAGTGGTATATGACATCTATATGGAAGTAGCTTGGCAAGGTCCATAAAGTTGCGTGGAGCAAATAAAATGGCGGACAGCCACTTGTTTTATGCACCTTAATAAAAAAAAGTTAAATCATTTAATGTTCAGTATTATTTTCCATCTAAAAATCGAAGAAATATCGTTACTTTCTTCAAGTAGACCGATGTAAATTTATTCTTTTGTATAAAGAACAATCCCTTTGTCCGTGTTAAATTGTACTACTTCTTTGATGTGGTTTCATTTATGTACCGACATCACTTTTTTCATTTACTATATATAAATCATTTGACCTATGGAGTGGTTTGGAAAAATTAAAAGAGTACTCGTTAAAGTCGTGCACCAAAGGTTCTGGAAAATAGAAAAAAATAAAAGCGTGTTTCCAATTTTTTCTTTATTTAAGCTTAAAACCGTTTTCACGTCAGGTTTTTAGAGCAGTCAATACCCTCGTATGCGTTTTAAATTATGAAGTGTAGTAACAATTTTATTAAAAAACATGATTTTATATTTGTCTTTTTTTTTCGTTTATGTGTTTTTAGCTTATTTGAAATTATTTGTGTAAATAAGTTATAGTTATTACTTACTTATATTTTTTTATTTTTTAAGTCCAAGCTTTTTTTTGGAAAACCTATCTTTCTTTCGTAAGTGTGGAATAACACTTTAAAAATGTAAAAAAAATATTATGCCAATAAATGCCAATGCCAAAAAATATTATGATAATTCGAAATAATTGTCTTTAGGTCGTCAAATAATAATAATAATAATAAAAAGCCTTTTATTTCTTGCTAAAGTAAATTACAACTATTCTTAGGTTAGTTACATTTTTTTTATTATTATTCTTAATATATATGTATTTTTTTTATTTATTTTATTTTAGGGTTAGTAACGTAATATATAATTTATTATTTTTAATATTATTATTTATTTTTCTTTTTATTTGTTTATTTATTTCAATATATATTGCAAGAACCCCTTAACAGGGGAAGGCCTTCTCCAAAGTTTGTTAATCTTCACATAATGTAATGTAGTTTATTCAGTTTGTTGATTGGTATGTTCCGTACGTTTATATATGTTTATATTTTTTCTTTGGAGGGTTGTGGTCATATTCTCCCACGGTGACCAACCGTCTTGGGAGATTAGATTTATTAATATTTGTTTTTTGGATATTGTATGTGTCTTTTCTGTAGGAGGGGGGGTGGTAGTTGCTATTTGTACGTGGATTTGTTTTGTTGATTATTGGCTGCGTCATTTAGCTTCTTGTTAGTTAAAAAGTTTAGTATGCTGGGCCTTAAAACACTCTCGGATAAGCTTGATGATCTTTGTATCGGTCTCTGCGTTTTGTTCTTCTTACATGCTTGCAGTTTTTGCTCAGCTCCATGATTCTTGAAATTTGTAAAAATCTACTTATAAAAACGTGCTCGTAATAAATAATTTGTAACAAGTGAATAAGAAATATATAAGAACTTGATGATACAATATGGGTTATTGATCAAAGCGCTTTCGGAAGGTTTCCAAGAGGCGCGGGCGTAAATCCTGCTATTGTAAAAAATTTATATGTTTTCTAAGCAAATACTTATTAAATAGTCAAAAAATGCGGGGCCATAGATAGACTACTAAATGTAAGTAGTAAGAATTTCATTTAAAATGAATGAAACTTTTATAGACGTGTAGCTATTAATTAGGCCTGGGCAAGATCTATTTTTTATTTTGAGGATAAATACAAGATAAAACACGTAATGTAAAACGTAGTAGCCCAGTTAAACTATAAGAAATATTCAAATGCGTTCTTAATAAAAATCGTCGAGTGTGATGAACGATGATTTTCTATTAACGTATAAAATTGAAAAAATTGGAATACTTGATAAAAAACAAGAAATAATGAAAATAGTTAAATTATGCCTTATTTCAAGTTGTTCTATATAATTAACAATGATGCAGTGGATGGACGCAATTTGGATGGAAAGCGGAAAACGGAGTGTCTGATCACTACGCTGTACTGGCGGTAAATCGAATGGAAATATAATAATGGAAGCAGTATAATACGGGGCATAAAGTCCGGTCCAACGAAGTTGCGGACAGCCACTAGTTTAATATAAAATATAATTTAAATTATTTTGTTATAGTTTTCATTACCTACAAAAAAAACTGTAACCTTTTTCGTCAGTTCTGGCACAAAAAATTGATTTGATTCTATTTTTTGATGTTCGTGTGACCTGAAAACGTGAGGCACGCGACAGTGGCGAGCATGGAATTTTCGTCGCTATTTGGCAGAGTCCGCCTACAACTCTTTCAGAATAAAAGGGATAGAATTGCGGTTTGAAAATTGTTCGCTTTATACGCCTCACGTATCTACTTCCTTTAAATTAAATCAACATTCACATTTCTTTCGTCCCATTTAAGGTAATATACTTAAGATTTTTCCTTCCATTTGCGCCAAGACTGTTTTGATGTGCTTTAGACGCTTTTTAAAATAAAATACTCTATAGCCTTAATGATATACTTACGTCGAGATTCTAAGAACAAATTCTATACATTTTATTTCAATAAAGATGTTCTTCTCTCCTTAACATCTGTTTCTTTCCTATTTTTTTATTCAATAATTTTTTTAAGTCATACGTGATATTGTGTATTTGTTTTATCATGATAAGTTAAAGTTCCTTTTAGGTTTTATTAGACTTTTTATTATTTAGATGAATTATATGAATACGACTGTTCGAAGTAATATCTGCACCTTCTTATGTCTAGAGGCTGTTAAAAGGAAAAAGATTATTTTATTAAAAATTATATAGGTAAAAGATTTCGCGGCGTTAAGTTCTGCCACTCAACACAACTCCTCAATGCCTCCAGAATTAAGCGGAAAATGAGGAACAGTGTCCTAACATTAGGTTCCCTTTGCCTACCCTGCTGTATAATGGATATAGCATGGAAAAAATTAAACATAGTAATTCCCACAAATAGCTATATTGAAATTTTTAATATTTTTCTCATTAAAATATAAGCCGATTAAAAATTACCATAGGCAATTACGAGTTATCAAAGCGTTTATGCATACTAGCCTTAATTGTGAGGTTTGTGGTGGGTTCGGGAATACCAGATTAGAGGTAATTAAGTCCTGGAAATGTAGCCCGGCTGAGATCATTAAACGGAATAATGAGGTGACCACTCAGCCTCTCTTATAGTATGTAAATTAAATATTGTCTCTTTTATATCAGTAAATTTTATCAGTTGAGGCCAGTCGTGGTGTATGGGCGCAAAGTGTAACTGTAAACACGATAGGTTGTGGGTTCCATTCTCACTCGGGGTAATTATATATTTATTAATTTTCTTTCTTCGCTCTGGTTTCGAGCAACAGTGTGATGCTTAAAAAATATCACCTATATTTTTATATAGGTATCAACATGATGTTTAATTTTCTAAAGCTTTGCTAAAATGTTATCGAATAGATTCTGTTTGCAATTTCCATGAATATGAGAATTTTATAAATAATAATAATAAAAAATAGGGATTGTTTGCATCTATAAAATGTCTATTAGTTTATGTATCAGGAAATATACACAATACATGTTCCTAAATAAGTTTTTATTATAGCTTAACGCTGTATCCCGCACAAGGATAGGCTGGGGGAATCTGGATACCTAGTGATAAGACACTTTGTTATCATTATCTTCCGTTTTCCACTTTCCGTCGAATTTTAGAGCAATATAGGTATTATTATATATTTATAAGTATTAGTATAAAATCTAGAAATATTATTAAAATAAATTCACTAAAATCTGATATTTCACATATAAATGTATCTACTTGACATATGAAATGTAACGCATACGTAAAATTGGATAACACGTCCGATCGCTCGTCGACCTAAGCAATCCGTTCACCCAGTTACGCTGAGATTTTTGCTACGGTAGCGACAACTATTGTTGGGAGCATCCTCTTTGTGGGTTACTTGGTACAAAATTCATATAATACTGCCATTATTTTTTTCAGCTTTCAGCATTCATTTTCAGCCTAATTTTGAGCCCACGCAATGGCTCCAAAATTAGGCTGAAAATAAAGATAAAAAAGTGGTGTAACTCAACGCAACGCTTCGCATCGACAGCAGAGTGAAGAAACGAAAATGATTAATATTTCATTTCCTCAAGTGGGGATCGAACCCATAGCCAGTCGCGTTAACAGTCTCACACTTGTGCCTCGTCATTTAATATTTTTGATTACAAATATTAATAAATATTTTTTATTGTCATCCATCTTTTTTATCAAACGATGTAAATATTGAAAATATACCCATACATATTATACGAGTATATACAAGGTAATATAATATCACTACGTTTTAGCTGACGAAACTAAAAAAACTCCAGTTGTTTGACTAAGCCCGGGAAATATAAAACCCACATATATTTTAAAACAACAATTCCCAGCGGTGGATTGGGATTTGAGCCGTAGTGTACAATATTGTACCTTACTCGTAGTTAGTTGTACACAGTTAGTCTACACTAACGAGGTCGTTTATTATTATTTAATCTATACTAATATAATAAAGCGGAAGAGTTTGTTTGTTTGTCTGAATGCTAAGATCTCTGGATCTACTGGTCCGATTTACATTGTTTTTGTTTAGCATGAAAGTTGCATTCTTCAGAAGTGCTATAGGCTATATAACATTACATTACACATATAAACTAATATATTTAAAAGTACTTTCTAATTTGACATGCAATTTATTCTGCCATGTTAATAACAACCGTCGCGTCGCTACGCAACCTTTACCGCGACAGTTTGATATTCATCCTTATGAAAATATAAATATAAAAGTCAGTTTTTGCATTTTATCTAGATTGAAATAATAGTTTACTGTATGTTCTAATATATAATTATGGAGATGTCTGATTCGGAATGACTTAGCATACGGGCGGCATAGTATGAGTATGACCGACGTGAATGGGCAGACGTTGACGGTTTTATAAATTTTCATACATTTTCGAACTATTGTTAATTTTTATGTAATTATTTTGCTGTTTATAATTAATTCAAGCTACACTTTAGTTCTCTTCTTCTTTTTTTTTGGTGTAGTGTAAAGTTTGGTCCTGCGCGACATTGCCCACTACTTTTTATTTAATGTTATCTATACTATTGAAAAGACATTTATATTCAAACACAGTTATATTAAAAATTTATAATCTAAAGGTATTTCATCATCAAGGACATTTAATGAAGATAATCTTCGGCTTTTAAAGCATATAATTTGGACGTATACTTTTTGAAAATGTAAAATCAAAATAATTCAACGCTCTGTTTACGGCCGCAACTCTTTCGCTTTATTATATTAGTATAGATTAGATTTTATTCCTATTTAATGATATCCATAATTAATGATTTGTACTCTACTCTTCGTCGTCGTTGTGTTCTTATGTTTCGTTTGGTAAAAATAAAACTAATAATTAATTTATTGGTGGTTGTTTTCTGATTTGGTCGAAAATGTAATTAAATACTTATTTTTCTAAGTTAGATTTCGATTTTACAGTGTTATTGCAGTGCTTTTTATTTTTTTGTTTGTGTAAATATAGTATACAACGAATAAGATTTATCTGTTAAGATTTTATATTATTTTTGTTTATATATTATTATATTAAAATAGATAGTAACCTATAATTATATTTGTTGTATCTTTTACCATTTCAACTATTAAACAAGTTAATTAGTTGATATTTAAATGTATAGATTATAATATATCGTAAATTGAATATAGTAAAAATGCCGTTTCACTCATAATAAATAATACTTTTTTTAAATAATAAACAGTAACAGTTTCTATGATAATTTAAAAGATTTTGTGCAATACGTTTGTATTTTTGCTTGATCGATAATAATTTCACAAATACTTATTTAAAAATAATAATAATATCGTCTTTTTTATACTTTTAACAGTGTAAAGTCTTCAAATAAAGTCATTTTTAAAGTTAAGTTTTTTTAAAATAAAATGAAAATAAAAATAAATAAATAAATAAATAATTAATAATAATTAATTAAATTAAATAAATTTATTTTTATTCATTCGTTTAATACGTGTAGATTTTTTGGCCTTATATAATTATTATATATAATCTTTCACAATATTATAATAAACAAATAGGTTGTGTAGTTCGCGATGCCTAGAAGGAAATCTCACCTTTCTCGGCATTCTGCCACAACGAAACGTCTGAAGCTCATTCGAAGCAATGAAAGTGAAGATGAACGTTCCGAACGTTTAGCTGATCAGAATGCACGGACTTCTAATAACCGATCTCAAGAGACGAGCGTTGAAATCTCCCAACGTTTGGCTGATCACAATGCACGGACTTCTAATAACCGAGGTCAAGAGACGAGCGTTGAATACTCCCAACGTTTGGCTGATCAGAATGCACGGACTTCTAATAACCGAGCTCAAGAGACGAGCGTTGAATACTCCCAACGTTTGTCTGATCAGAATGCACGGAGCGAGGAAGCGACGGTGAAAATGAAAAAGAACATGTTCAGCTGGTTTGGGCACGTTGAACGAATGAGTGAAGAAAGGATGGCAAAAAAGATTTATCATGGAAAAGTGAGTGGTAAGAGAAGTAAGGGAAGACCTCGGTTTATCTTACTAAAAACACAGTATCAAATATACTGGAGGAGGGTCACGTAAAAAGCATGGGGACCCCCCGAAGGGCATGTATGAAGAGGTTGATGACAGTGGACGAGGCGAAAGAGGTATGTAGAGACCGTAGCGTTTGGCGCTTCGTTCTCTCTGACCACCCCGCTACGGATAAAGCGTAAAGTTAAGTTAAGTTTTGACCCGAACGAAGTCGGGATGGACCGCTAGTTTAAGTATAAAGGAGGTCAGTCGTGGCGTAGAGGCAAAAGTATGACTGTAACCTGGTTACGCGACTGGTTGTGGGTTTGATCCCCACTAGTTAAAATGAAATATGAATTTATATTTTTATTTCTTCGCTCTGGTTTCGAGGTAAAGCGCGGCGTTGAGTTTCACCCACTCAACACGCAATGGCTCCAGAATTCAGCGGAAAGCGGGGAGCGGATAGCCTCAACAGTAGGTTCCCTTTGCCTACCTTACCTTACCTACCTTAAATACAACGTGAAACTAAAAAAAAGAAGTGCAGCATAAAAACAACAATGTGTGTAATTATAAACATTTGAATAAGCTGAAAGTGCGTTCACAAAAGAATTGTAATAAACGTACGAAATTGTAAATATTTAAAAACCTCTGGAAATAGCCGTCTCATTTCATATAATTTTATGGTAATGCTTATTTTTATGTAGTTCGCATTTCGTATGTAACATTAAAAAAAATAAAGCTGAAAACCTCATGAAAATGTAGGCAGTCTCGTTTAAAAGTCGTGTTTTAACGTTATATCGCCCGACCTGCTTACGTGCACTCGTCGCACTTTGCTTGCCCCTTAATTGGAGTGGCTAGCACGCAATCCTGGACACCAGCAAACAAAAATCAACCCTTGCACATGAGCATAACGGGCTAATGTTCCACCACTCATTATGCCACCAAGTTTAACAGGTCTGGCTATTTTACATTGAAGTATTCATAAAAAGGTGCGCTATGTAGACTAATGATGTAGGTGTATAAAATATTTGTTATTAACGACTCGATGGTTGGAAAAACTTAAATAGTTTTCACTTGTAATTTTTGTGTTGTATGTGTTGATTTTTTTTAATATGTAAGTCGTTAAGATGTTGGTTTTTTTGACGTTTAATTACGTACAAATTTTGAAGTGCACGTTTGCGTTTGTAATAAAATATAAAATTTTGTAGGAATTTTGGTAAATCTTTCTTGGTCTTCTCCTATATTATATCTCTCCTATAGTCTTATCCTTTAATGACATAATAAGTTCCAGTTGAAACTAGATAACAAGACAACACCTAGGCCGCTTACATTGAATATTGTACACCAAAATATACAAGGCTTAGGAAAGAACTGGAACTAGAATTGTTTCTAAAAAAAATTAATATACATATAATGTGTATAAATGAGCACTGGATCTCGAGATGTAACAATACAGTAAATATTGAAAACTATAAATTGTCAAATTCGTTCGTTAGAGAGAAGGCCATCCGCGGCGGTTCGCTTATATTAGTAAGAAATGACATACGTTGTAAATCGCGACCAGATATAGTAGCTCTCTCCGACGAACGCTCCATTGAATTGTCCTGCGTTGAATTCAATAGACATATTATAGTATGCGTGTATCGACCCCCCTCAGGTAGTTTTGAAGTATTTGAAGAAAAAATGGAGGATGTTCTGAATAATTTGAGTTCAAATAGTAAATCTTTAATCATATGCGGAGACTTTAATATAGATATAATACAGGTGACATCATTAAGCCTTCGTCTTCTAAACTTATTTAAATCTTTTAATTTGTTTAATTTGTTCTCTGAACCAACTCGTATAACGAATACGTCCGCTACTTGTATAGATAATGTTTTTTGTCATTGTGAGACTGTAGAAAAACAAATTATTACTAATCTAAGCTCGGATCATTGTGGTCAAATGTTTTCGGTAATAGATAAAACAGTCGCAGAACGTAAACAAATATCAATTAGACCAATTACTGAAAATAAAATTAATCTTTTTAATAATAGAGTGAGTGAAAAAATTGCAAACTTAGAAATAACCGGATTAAATCCGAATCAGCTATATTGTAAAGTTTTTAATTTACTCTCTACAGAGTTTGATAACATTTTTAAAGTTAAACAAATATATAAAAACTCGAAGTTAACTTTTAGCGACTGGGCAACTGTTGGTATATACCGAAGCAGAAACAAACTATACGAATTATATAATATGAGGCAATGGAATCAAGATCCGGAGTTCTTGTTAAAAGTTAGAAATTTTTCAAAAATATTTAAAAAGTTATGTGTCCAGGCTAAGTCTATGCATATAAGAGCAAAAATTTTAAACTCCAATAATAAAATTAAAGCTACGTGAGATGCTGTAACTACTGTAACTTGGAGATTTAGAGCTGTCAGTGAACCTATTAAATTAAGAGTTAATAATATTATCTTAAATTCAGATTTAGAAGTGGCAAATACTTGTAATTTTTTTTTCTGATATATCTACTGAAGTAACACGTTCACTACCATCATCTCCTTTGGAAGCAGAATTAATACTAAAAACCCATGTAAATAGTTGTAGACAAAATTTTGTGCTTAAGAATGTGTCACCAGATGAAATTGTCAAAACTTTTAAAAGCCTTAATTTAAAGAAAACTGGTGAATTATGGGGCATGTCTGTTAAAGCTTTTAATTCAATCATACCTAATATTGCTCCTTACCTTGCTTGAATTTTTAACAATTGTGTAGAATAGCCGGTACTTTTCCTGATTTAATGAAATATAGCAAAATAGTGCCGCTTTACAAAAGTGGAGATAGACCTGAGCCTGGAAATTACAAACCGATTTCTGTTTTGCCATCCTTAAGTAAAATATTTGAAAAAATAATGTTCAACCACAATTTTCTTAAATATTAACAATTGTTTCCATAGTGAGCAATATGGTTTCACCAAAGGCAAGTCTACTGCGGATGCGGGTGCCACTCTCCTAAAGCACATTTATGACGCATGGGAGTGGTCACAAAATGCAATTGAAGTGTTTTGTGACATATCCAAAACCTTTGAATGCGTAGACCATGTAACTCTGTTGTTAAAACTAAAAAAATATGGTATTCAGCATACTGCCCTTGACCTTATTGCCCCATATTTAAACCAAAGAATCGAAATTGTAATAGATTGTACCATTGATTTTGAAAAGAGCAACTATTGAGTTTCTTTGGCGGCTCTTCTCAGCAGAACTGCCTTCCGAAACGTTGGTAGCTTTTTGTTCATATGTTCATTCGACGATTCAAAAGTACTTATTATAAGTTTATTTCAATAAAGAATATTTTGAATTTGAATTTGAATTACCCAATGAATCTATAAGCTAAGTTTTATCTTCTAAGTTTAACAGTTTAGGTTGGTTTTTGTCTGTCAGTAAGGGAAGATTTTTAAGGTAAAACTTCTTTACGCCCGCTTCATTTGGGAAAAACGCTCGTGAATGCGTGACGAGAACGTTACGAAAAGTGTGATCGGACGAGGCGAACGAAAGTTGAGAGGGAGATATAAGTTAGTAAAGAAAGAAAGAGAGAGTGTTACGTAATTAAATTTAGATGGAACTTATTAAGTTTTAAGCGTCTAAAGAACAATCGTTCTTTTTTGCAAAAATCGTCATTAAGTTTATATTAAAGAAATAATAATATTTAAATTTACAAGCCTTGCATGCAGTCAAAATTATCGTGACTGCGTTCAATTCAAATTCAAAATATTCTTTATTCAAATAGGCAATTATTATAAGCACTTTTGAATCGTCGAATGAACATATGAACAAAAAGCTACCACCGGTTCGGAAGGCAGTTCTGCTGAGAAGAGCCGGCAAGAAACTCAACAGTTGCTCTTTTCAAAATCAATGGTACAATCTATTACATTAGCTGGCAGCTATCCTGCATGACGTTCAATAGACATTAATTCCATACATGTTTATCCTCTAAATATTCTTGAACAGTGTAATACGCTTTACTTGTTAGAATTTTTTTTACAGATATTTTAAATTTTTGTAGTGGCAAACTAAGAATACACTGCGGAATTTTATTATATACACATATACTCAGACCCATAAAGGATTTATTAACTTTTTGAAGGCGAAAACTTGGTGTAACAAGCTTATCTTTATTTCTCGTTCCTATCGTATGACTGTCGCTATTTTTGCTATGACAATGTATATTTTGTCGGACAAAGAGAATGTTATAATATATAAATTGGGAAGCAACTGTAATAATACCTGCATATTTGAAAACATCTCGCAGAGAATCTCGAGCTCTTAGATTATAAATATATCTCACGGCTCTTTTTTG